>JAGXOD010001357.1:1877500-2067500 GCA_020368025.1 Brachyhypopomus occidentalis | reverse complement strand
TGGAGACGGTGCAGCAGGGTTGTGGAGCAAGGCGCAACTTCAGACGCAGATTCAGGATTGGCTCATGCTGCAGACGAGAGAGCTGCGCTGTGCCACAGAGGCAGAGATCCAGCTTTAGACCTCAGCCTTAGTCCTCAGCCTTAGTCCTCAGCCTTAGACCTCAGCCTTAGACCTCAGCCTTAGACCTCAGCCTTAGTCCTCAGCCTTAGTCCTCAGCCTTAGTCCTCAGCCTTAGTCCTCAGCCTTAGTCCTCAGCCTTAGACCTCAGCCTTAGACCTCAGCCTTAGACCTCAGCCTTAGACCTCAGCCTTAGACCTCAGCCATAGACCTCAGCCATAGACCTCAGCCATAGACCTCAGCCATAGTCCTCGGCTGTACAGTACTTCTTCCCGGGGAGATATCAGAGGCATCACAGGGCTTCACAGAGCTGGGTGATAGCAAGAAACTGGATTTTCCCCTGAGAAAACAGAAGTAGTTTTGGTCTTAATGTTACAAAAAACAGTGACATCAGTTAAGGTCTCTATGCACAAGAAATTCTCAGTATCGTTTCCTGAGTTATTAATAAATAACCACAGATGAATAACCTTGTTTTCTCTCGAATACTTGTGTACAATCGCAATCTCCATATCTCTCTTCCATTGTTAAAAAGAATGAAACTGGTTCTTCTCACCAGTGCCCTCACACACACACACACCCCTCCCCAAGGTTGTGATCTTTGCTGGCGAGGTGTGTCTGTGTAAAGTGCTCCCTGTGATAACGCACACTCGGCAAGGTTTACCTGTGTACAAAGACTGGGGCTCATTCTGCTTTGCTTTGAATCAGTAACCAGCTTGTACACACACACACTCTGAGTTCTTTATTAACCAGACTCCTCCTTTCTCACAGGGCAAACACACTGACTAGTTTCTCAGAAACTAGGTGACTGTATACACTTATACACTGTGTGTGTCTGTGTGTGAAAGAGAGGTCATTGAAAGGTAACATTATAATTTTATGGTACATGACTGATGAGCAGAAATATGCAAATGTTCAGCCCACTACAGTCCCTCCTACATATCCCAGCTGTTCTTATTTAAGCCTGTTTATTAAAGACGACTGTTAAGAAGTGTGACTGCGGCTGAATCCTACTGAAACTGTGAACACGAGAACAAATTAGGCGATCAGTGTATTTGTAAATCTGACAGCCGTTAGTCCCCAGTAAAGCATGGTCGATGGCAGTGGCGCATGGCCCCATCTGTCCTTTTGCGCTGACCTCAGGTCAGCTCCCACAGCTTGAATCCTTCCGACTGTAGCCATCAGCCACCAGCCAAAGTCAACTCAGATCAGCACGTCCCCAGGGTCTGGAGGGGCAGGTGCAGCGGCGGAGTGGGTTATAAATAAGAGGGGCTGTCTGCGTGTTGTCAGGTGTGCCACATCGCGTGGAGATTTACACACCTCCCTCGCCAGGTGCGTCTCCTGACTTACAGTAAAACCGAAGAAAAAATGAAGAATCTGAGGCCATCTTTATGAAGAAGGCATTTCAGGCCCTTGAGCGGGAAAGCCAAGCCTGTTTCGTCAAGCACGCCCAGGTTGTTTTCGCTCCTCTCTGACCGCTTCCTGACACTTTGATCCCACCTTCGCCAACAACGGGGGGGGGGAGAAACATCTGAAGTTGCACTTGGGTGAGCTGTTCAGCCTGCGTTCTGAGCGTTCTCCACAGCTCGGACGGGCCAGTGCGCTCCACAAACACCGGCGCTGGTGCACACCTGCCCCGGTCCTGCTCCCTCACGCCCCGGGAATAGCAGCGCAAAGAGCAAAGCAAGCCATCGTGGTGGAGATGCGGAGACAGCGTGTGCTCTCGTGGTTGGCCTTGATGGACTCGAGGCAGTATTGTTTTTGTTGTTGTTGTTCGATTTTGCCATCCCCTGACTATGTAAGGTCATGGGTCATGGGGCCATGACCTGCTTTGTGTTGGAGAGTCACAGTCTTTCTCTCAAGCCACCACTCAGCCTGGAGGAGTTCTGTCGTAGTGCTGGGTGCTGTGGTCCTCTGTGTGTGGTACACACCAGTCTAACAGAGCACAGAGGAATCCACAGATGGCTGGATAGCTGGCCGTGCGAAATCCCCGTGGAAAAACAGGTTTAATAAAAACAAAGATCTGTTCGTCTGGGTTAATATCTCCCTTTCTCACTCTCTCCCTCCGCTCTCATATCTCCCCTCCTCTCCCCTCCTCTCCCCCTCCCCCTCCTCTCCTCCTCTCTCCCCAGCTGCAGGAGTACTATAAGAAACAGCAGGAACAGCTGCACCTCCAACTTCTCAGCCAACAGCAGCAAGTGGGGAAGCAGGCCAAAGAGGTGAGCCCTCTCCCCTAACCCCTACTGGGAACACTTCCAAGTGCACTTCTCCCTCCCTGCACCCTCCTTAAGCGTCCTCAAGATGGCCACCGTCCCCCACCACAGCGCACGGCCAATGCCAGCTCACCTCTCGAGGGCTTAATTTGGTATTGGGTAAATAACTCGCTCATCACAGAAGAGCAGGTCAACACAGAACAGTAGTACTGGATGTGTCGCAGTCGTCACTGTAGTAATGGCTACTACAGAGAAACGACTGTGTCTACTAGTAATGGCTACTACAGAGAAACGACTGTGTCTACTAGTAATGGCTACTACAGAGAAACGAGTGTGTCTACTAGTAATGGCTACTACAGAGAAACGAGTGTGTCTACTAGTAATGGCTACTACAGAGAAACGAGTGTGTCTACTAGTAATGGCTACTACAGAGAAACGACTGTGTCTACTAGTAATGGCTACTACAGAGAAACGACTGTGTCTACTAGTAATGGCTACTACAGAGAAACGACTGTGTCTACTAGTAATGGCTACTACAGAGAAACGACTGTGTCTACTAGAGAGTCAAGACCAGTGTGGTGTCCATAGTGTCCTCCCATCATAGGACGCACGACTCCATCATATCGCTCAGTTAAGACATCAAGGGTTCTGGTTGATTTATTTATGCCACCCAAAGGCCATTGTGCGATCCCCTCCACAGGCTTCTGGCTAATTCTCGTTAAGTATTCATTTCCAAGCCGACGCTCACTAAGCCTGCTGGTTAATCCCTGTTACGGATCTGCGGCGGGAGCTGGCGTGAGGCTGAGCGGGATGGGAGGGGCAGGGTAATGTGGAAGATCGGACCGTTGAGTCCTGAGGCGGGCCAGAGATCTGCAGTACCATCATCCTCAGCTGCAGTCCAAGTTTCAGGGTTCTGTCTGTCTGTCTGTCTCTCTTAGTGACTCTGTCGCTCTGTTTGACTCTCTCTCTGTCTCTCACATTAATATGGCGACACACATCAGTCAGGAGGTAGAGCGGGAGATGTATGGTTTGGTTTGGTGCTGTATGGAGGTGTGGTGGGTGTTTGGTGCTGTATGGAGGTGTGGTGGGTGTTTGGTGGTGTATGGAGGTGTGGTGGGTGTTTGGTGGTGTATGGAGGTGTGGTGGTTGTTTGGTGGTGTATGGAGGTGTGGTGGGTGTTTGGTGCTGTATGGAGGTGTGGTGGGTGTTTGGTGCTGTATGGAGGTGTGGTGGGTGTTTGGTGGTGTATGGAGGTGTGGTGGTTGTTTGGTGGTGTATGGAGGTGTGGTGGGTGTTTGGTGCTGTATGGAGGTGTGGTGGTTGTTTGGTGGTGTATGAAAGCGTGGTGGTTGTTTGGTGGTGTATGGAGGTGTGGTGGGTGTTTGGTGCTGTATGGAGGTGTGGTGGGTGTTTGGTGGTGTATGGAGGTGTGGTGGGTGGTGCAGGGAGACTGCTCTGATCCTTGCAGTACAGGGGACATTTAATCATCAACAGCTCCATTGCATTTTGATTCACATCTTCCTCACTTAGACCAGCCGAGCAGACAGTGGGTAATAACATGATAATAATAGTAAGAAGGTTACTTTAATAATAATAATAATAATAACATTAACAATATGTTCATGAAGGTGTGTAAACCCCTGGGCAGTGTAGCCACAGTGGGAGCAGATGGGTCATACAGGACCAGAGAGAGAACAGGGAGCAGCGGCTCATTGACTGAGAGAACATAAGTGCACAGACACAGTCTCTCTCTCACACACACACACACACACACACACACACAGTCACTCACAGGTGCTGTTACAAGATTAGACATACACACACACACACATTGTCACTCACAGGTGCTGTTGTGTGAGGAGAGATACACACACACACACACACATACACACATATAGACGGTTAGAGAACTGCACCACCCCCCCACCCCCCCTCTGGTAGTCTGGGATACTGGCCTCAGCTGACAGACCTGGCACTGAATAGGAGGAGTGGGGTGGATTTAGGTCCAAAGAGGTTGGGCTGTGAGTGCATGAGTGTGTGTTCGTGTGTGTAAAGAGGGAGCCCCAGAGGAGGAGTGTGATGCCCATGCTTGGCTAAGCCAGATGCTGTCAGATGAGGAGAAGAACAGGAGAGTGTGAAATGAAGGAATGTGTGTCCCTCTCCCCACCGTGATCCCCCCCCCCCCCGTCTCTCCCTCCATCTTCGTCCCAAACCCCTGCATGTTGTCTGCAGGGTGCAGCACCATCTGCAGGTCTCCATGCAGTCTCAGGGGAGGGCTTGGACAGAGCAGCAAACACACACACACACACACACACACACACACACATCTATACCCACCATGCCGCTGCTATACGTCTGCTTTCCCTTCTCTCTCTCCAGCACAGATTACATACCACTGGCAGCCTTTCATTTCAACGAGCAATTTCGCTGATACACGGTATATGATTTGAACTAGAAGCTGATAATCAAATGGGAGTCCTGTCACTACCAGTCAAGACTGCACGGATGCGTCAGATGAAAGCGATCTCGCCCAGCGTCGTCGTCGTCGGGGTTTGGGCCCGTGACAAGGCCGTCCCTGAGCCGGGGGCCAGAGTGCTGGTGCAGGCCTGAGGCAGCCCCTCCCCCGCCGTAATGGCCGTCCACTTGTCAGCGTGGCAGCACACACGAGGTGGAAGATCGTGAGAGGAAGAGAGAGTGAAAGAAAAAGGAGAGAGAGAGGGAGAGAGAGAGGGAGGGAGAGGGGGATATCCTTAGACAGTTCCCACTGATGTTTGTGTATTGTAGATTCTGGCATTTAAAACTTTTTCTTTCTTCTGTTATTTGTGTGTGTGTGTGTGTCTCTGTTTCTGTGTGTGTGTGTGTGTGCGCACACACGCTTGTTTGATGGCTGGACCATGGAGTCGCCCCGGAGTCGGCCTAATGAAGTGGGCCTGTCACTCGCGGCTGCCATGCCCAAACTCTGTTTGATGTGCTCATAAATCAAGCTGACAGGCCTGTTCCTCCGCTAGCTTTAGCCACTCAAGTGCATCTAATGTAAACAGCGCGCAGACACAATGTGTTAAAGAACTTGAACCATGTCCCAGGGGACCGGAGGAAGAGAGCCGACCAGAAGAGAGAGAGAGAGAGAGAGAGGAGGAGAAGGGGCAGACGATGGACAGAGAGGGGAGGGGGGCTAGAGGGGGAAGAGTGAAAAAGGGAGAGATGGAACAGTGAAGCGGGAGAAAAAGAGAAAATGAGGAATCTGGCAGCCTTTTCTCCAGCTCTATTCTTCCAGGACTTCACTTGTATTAAATGCTTCTCCTTTTCTCTCTCTCGTTCTCTCTCTTCATGTCTCTCCCTCTCCATCATCCTCTTCGTCATCACTTTTCTCCACTCGCCCCAGCAAACAGGTGTGCCCACCCCCCACCCCACCCCACCCCCCCTTCCACCACCACCACCCTCAACATCTGCCATGTGGGAGGGAGGCTGAAATGAACCCTGCTGGGTTGGATTGCGAGCTGAACACACCACGTTGTTAGCTACAGACTTATTTCAGAGGGGAACCCACTAGCAAGCCACTGGATTTTAGCCAAACCCCCCCGAGACTCTCCGCCCCAGCGGTCTGAGATAGAGGAGCTGGTGGTGGTATTTATTTATTTTCCTTCCCCCTTTTTTGCCATTTTTTCATCCTTCTGCACTCTCCCCTGCTCTTGCTTATCTGGTGCGCGATAAGACCCGTCTCGTGCCGTGGGGACATCAGAACGGCGTCTCACTGGAAAGCTGGTGGCCGGAGTCGGCTACGTTCAGGAAGGGGACATTTATCACCGCAACACTACCCGACGTTATCGGCACATGCCATGTAGTCTCCAGAGCTCCGCCTTACCACATAACACACACACACACACACACACGTCCTGCTCCCTAGATCTGCCCTCTTCCACCCAAGAGATGGATGGACTGCGTGAGTGTGTGTGTGCGGAGAGGCGGAGGGGGTAGTGTCTCCCGCCCCTCCTCCAGTCTGGTGGGGTTGCACCCGAACCCCGTCAGCCTTGCAGCCCTGGCTGGAGATCAGAGGTGTGTTGTGAAAACGGCGGGTGCTTCTGATGGAGACGAGAGGCCAGTCTCTTCCTGCTGCTCCGGCACTCTCGTCATCCCTCTGATAACAAATGGAATAACTCTCTCCTATCCCAGCCTGCAGCCTCTTGGCTGTGACTGCAGACATCATAGCTTATGTCTCAGAGCCACTGCACGTCTGCACACACACACACACACACACTCCTTAAATGGGGCATTTCAGAGGCTTCTCTGGACAACGACTGCTCTGTGTTAGGGTACTTTGTATGGCATTTTATTTGGGCCAAAGTGGAATTGTGTCTTATCATAAATGGATAAACATATGATGTCATATAATTTGGAACTGTGCTTAACATCATGCACAGATGTCTTTTGCCATTGTTTACTGCCGTGTTAATTTACGCGGCAGCCACAGGCTAACAGATTGCTACACATGCTTGCGTGTGTGTGTGTGTGTGTGTGTGTGAATGTGGGGTATGGTTTCCAGAACACATGGTGCAGTGACTCTAGATTGAGTATTATCTGTAATGACTACACACATTCCTTGCAGCTGTGTACATGTGTGTGTGCGCCTGCGTGTGCAGGCGAGCTTGCGCGCACGTGTGTGTGTGTGTGTGTGTGGCAGGGATTGAGGGGTGGTGTGTGCGACACACTTGATGTCCACCGCCACAGGAAATTCACTGGTGGCCAAAGGGGAGAATGTCTGTTTTCCAGGATGTGTCTTATCTAAACACGTTCTGGACGAGGCTGACGGCTTATAAAAGCAAATGAGTGTCTCCGCTCTGCCTCTCCATCCTGCCTGTCTCTCCATGTGTCTTCCTCCATTTCTGCCACCCCTGTCATTGTCTAACTGCCCCTCTGTCTCTGCCTCTGCCCCGCTCCCCCCTCCCTGCAGCAGCCGTTGGGCAGTAAGCAGTTGGCCTTCCAGCAGCAGTTGATCCAAATGCAGCAGCTACAACAGCAACACATCCTCAACCTGCAGAGGCAGGGCCTGGTCAGCCTTCCGCCCGGGCAGGGAGCAGTACCCATCCAGAGCCTGCAGCAAGGTACCCGATCACACACACACACACTCACACACACACACACACACACTCAGAGGCAGGGCCTGGTCAGCCTTCCGCCCGGGCAGGGAGCAGTACCCATCCAGAGCCTGCAGCAAGGTACCCGATCACACACACACACACACACACACACACACACACACACACACACACACACACACACACTCAGAGGCAGGGCCTGGTCAGCCTTCCGCCCGGGCAGGGAGCAGTACCCATCCAGAGCCTGCAGCAAGGTACCCGATCACACACACACACACACACACACACACACACACACACAGCAGCAAGGTACCCGATCACACACACACACACACACACACACACACACTCAGAGGCTGGGCCTGGTCAGCCTTCCGCCCGGGCAGGGAGCAGTACCCATCCAGAGCCTGCAGCAAGGTACCCGATCACACACACACACACTCAGAGGCAAGACCTGGTCAACCCGCCACCCAGCCAAGGAGCAATACCCATCCAGAGCCTCGATCACACACACACACACACACGATAAGCACAAGCACAACAGTGACATCGTCACACCATGAGACTGTGTACCCTGAAATCGAGTTTAAACCGGCTTTGCCCAATTTAGACTGCGCTCTACAGCGCCCCCAGACCTCAGGGCAAATAAGTGCATTCACTGGCCTCCCGTCCAGGTGGTCTCCCTCTGCTGGAGTGCCTCCTACCCACCCAGACTCTCCGTCCTGCCACTGGGACACCACACAGCTGCTCCCACACGCCTTTACAGTTGCCTATTAAAGGAAAGCCGGGAGAAAACGCAGCGCGCTACATAAACACAGGCTGCATATTCTTAGCCTAGCCCTGCACCAGATGGCCAGCAGAGGCTAACGCCAGCCTGACTCGCACACGCACACACTCTCTGCCTGCAGGGCTGGGTTCCGGTCCGTTTCCCCCGTACATGCGCACGCACGCGCTCACAAGCCGACCCGTCCGCCTTAAACATGAGCGAGCAGTGTCGAACGCTAATAAGGCCAGCCGTAAAAACAGTCCCCGCCTGGCACCCTCCCAAACCGGGCAGCAGGCCGTCGTCCGAATCTATTAGCGCGGGACGGGTGACCCCCCGGAGACGAGCCGCAGTCCTGTGCACAGAGCCCCATGTGAAGCCCGTTAACTTAATCAGCTCGTAAAAAGATAAAAGGCACGCTTGATTGTTGGTTTTGTGGAAGGCAGTCATTTGGATAATAGGTCAAATATGCCACAAAATTCCCTGGTCTCTGTGGAGAGTTGCACGTGTGTGTGTTTGTGTGTGTCCTCCAACATTCAGTGGGCCAGACACCCAGATCCCAGCAGAGGAAATGAGGATTTTGGTAAATTTTTTCCTCATCTGAACAGCCCTTTGCAGACGTCCCTCCCTCCGTTGCTTTGTCAGATGGCCTCTCCAGAAAGCAGCCTCCACCTCGCTGGCCCCGCGGCCTTCGTAACGAGGCGTGCAGCTTTTACGGGCTCCACAGTAACCGGAACGTTGCGAAGGAGAGGACGGGACGGGAGAGGCGTGGTGTCGGGTTTCGGCGGTGGGCTTCCCTCCCGCCCCTTGAGGAGGGCCTCTGAAATGAGCCCGGCCGCCTGTTCCAACGTTTGACTTTCATATACTCTTATTGCCCCTGACGTCTCTGATTACTTCAATCTTAAGAAAACAGAGTCTCGCCATGCTCTGTCCTGAGCAGCCCTGCCACACACACACACACACACACACACACACACACACACATGCGTGTGCGCAAGCACACACACACACACACACTCTCTGAATGCTGTTTTTAGGAAAAGTCTTCTGGTGGAAAGGCAGAATGAGACAGAAGGAGCTCTTGGGAGAGTCGTGGGTATTGCATACCTCATCTCTTCGATGACTGGTCTTGGCCTCAGGCCCCGCCCACTTTGCCCGGCTTTTGCTGAAGTCATCATTCCGAACACTCTGAGGAACAATTGAGCCGAGACTCATATTTCCTTCCGTGAATTCCCCTGACTAGCTAGTTACGACGCAATTCCCCGCCTGTCCCTCTCTGATTGGCCTTCATTAAAAGCAGCCAGCCAACCACGTACAATCTTATGGCCAGTTTGCACTCTGCCTTGGCCGCCGTTTGGTCCTCCGGCCCGTGGGGGGCGTCACCTCCTGCCACCGTGCTTTTGGTTTACTGCATGTTTCAGATCACGAGGTGGAACCAAAACTCATTAGAAAGTCCCACGGAGACACGGCAGGCTGACCTGCCTCACCCAGGGCCTGTGTTGTTACTAATATCGATGACCGTCAGGCACAGTGTAGTTCTGTGTGGCTTCTTTAGACAAAGCTTTCTGCTCCTCTTCTTGGAGCCTTTAATTTGCATTGTTTCCTGGTTGGTGTAGGCGCTCTGGTTGGTGGAGGCGCTCTCTGCTGATTGGCTGGGTCCTCTGCTTCACCATAGGCCTCTCGATGGATACTGTGCAAATTAATTAGAGCAGCCACATGAAAACAAAAAAGTAAAAGGAAAGCACTTTTATTTTGCTTAGTAATATTTGTCTTTGCAAACATTAAAGTACAAGAACAAGAAAGCTTGCACAGACTACCATCTGTTACTCTTTCAGGACGATATTACTTTCTGGAATTGCACAGGCTTCTCTTGGGTGCTTAGCTTGGTGGTCTCTGAGTGTGTGTGTGTCTTTGCACGTGCATATACGCATGCGTGTGCATATTTGTTCAAGGAGGGGTAGTTGTGGGCATTGAGAAAAAACAGTGGAGTCTAGCCACAAAGGAAATGCCCCACCTGCCATAATCCTGTGTGTGTGTGTGTGTGTGTGTATAAATGAGTAACAAAAACACTTCACTGTAGGTAAGCCATTCTGTCTCCACCCTGCATCCTCTCTGTCTCCCTCTCCATCTCTGTCTGTCTTTCTGTCTCTGTCACACTGCCTTTTTGTTGGTTTGGCACAGCTGCCAGATTACACACAACTTGCCCACTCCCTCCCTCCCCACCTCCCTCCCTCCTCCCTTCCCTCCATCCCCCCACCCTCCAGTGTGAAGGCCATGCTCTGTGATTTGTTGGGGTCAGAGCAGATCTGTGGCTCCTCAGTAGCCTGGCAGGTTGTCTCAGGGGGTGGAGAAGGGTGTAGGGGTAGAGGGTGTAGGGGTGTAGGGGTGGCTATACATCACTCCCCTGGCTCTGGTCCCACTGAGAACAGGCAGAGGCGATCGGAGGCCCCTGGCCAGGAGTTTTGTTTTGGCGAGGCCCGAGACAAGAATGCCGATGCACCAGACATAATATTTGGATTGCTATTAAGTCCCTGCCATGTGTGATAGCATAGTAGGCTTTGACTTCTCGGAAACAGCTCACACAACACATGCAGGGGTCACGGGGTCACGGGATGGAATTAACCCCGCCCCTTCATCCACTTCCTTCTCCCTTTCCTTCGCTCCCACCATCTTCTGTCCTGCAGGCTCATAGAGCGTTTGTGTGTGTGTGTGTGTGTGTGTGTGTGTGTGTGTGCGAGTGTGAGAGTGAGCAAAAGGAATGAAAAGCAAGGGGGTGGGAAGAGGGGAGGGGCTTGCCATAGACCAGCTCTCCAAGATGAATGCGTCCAGCGACAGCAGGAGTAGGGACGCCACGCAGCACGCAATTACGGACACACTTTGCAGATGTGGAGAGCTAACAGAAATTTGCCGGAATTAGCGCCACTTCTGTTGGGGAGGAGGTCCCTTCCCTGGCCCCGCCCACCACTGCTCTCCCACAGAGTTGACGAGACCCCTGGGCCGTGGCCCCTGCTAGGCTGGCTGAGGTCACCGCGGTACACACCCGGGTTGCCATGGTGGCAATGTCGGCGTGCCGACGGGCTTTGTGATCTGGCAGGGTGGGGATGCAGGAGGAGTCCCACTCACACACACACACACACACACACTTACATTGCCACACTGATGACTCTTGTATCTCTAATACAAACATGTATTGGTAGTGTCTGGAGTCCATGTAACCATTTAATATCAGAGTGACATTAGTAAGGTCTTGTAGGTGATCCAGAGATTCACATATATTTAATGCTTTGTTATTCTGATGCTTTTCGTTACTCGAAGACTGTGTGTAATATTTAATCATTTTATATCCTTTTCTCTTTCTTCTTTTCTCTCTCTCTCTCTCTGTCTCTCTCATCCATCCCTACAGCCATGTGTCCGACGGACTTGCAGCAGCTGTGGAAGGAGGTGGCGGGTGTCCAGAGCGCCGACGACACCTCCAAGCACGAGGGCCTGGACCTGAGCACCAACAGCTCCAACTCTACCTCATACACGGGCTCCAAGGGCTCACCTCAGATCCCCCACCATGCCCTGTCCAACGGCCAGAACTCCGCACACACCCCCAAGCGAGACAGGTGGGTGGGCCCTTCAACCCCACGTGGCCGCCGCCCACGTTTTTTGTGCTCCTCCATCCTTCCCTCCTCCCACCCCGTTGGCCGTCAGGAGGAGTTTGGGAAGTCCAAAAAATGTGTGACAAACGGGATGTGGATGACGAGTGACAGGCGTCCGGAATGTCTGCCACGTGGTCTGAATGGTCTGGGTGTTTTCCATGCTGAGAGTGACGTGGTGGTGAAACGCTCTCGTAAAGGCACATTTGGGTCCCTCACGCCATCGTTCATGGCCTGGCCTGGCACAGTTTGAAGTTTGGGTGTAAAGTGTCTGGGGTTAATATTGGTGCTTGTGCGGGTTCTTTGGAATACTACATCCCTTTAGTGTCTCGCCTGCATGCTAGGTTTGTGTGTGTGTGTGTGTTTGTGCGTGCGTGTGTGTGTTTGCATGTGCGTGGTGAGTATGAAAGTGCATAAAAGTCCCTAGATGGGAGCAAGTGGAGTGTGTATGTGTGTGTTCATGCGTGTGTGTGCGTGCAGGTGCCTTAGATTGTTGGAGCAACAGAGACAGGCCGAAACACGGGGACAGCAGCTGGGTGTGTGTGTGTGTGTGTGTGTGTGTGTGTGTGTGTGTGTGGACCTACTTCTGTGGTCCTGACTGACAGGTTATTTTTGTTTTGAAGAGCAAGACTCTTTGAGTGGATTTCATCCTTCACCAAGGGGGAGTCCAGTGACGAGCATCTCACGCCTTACTCCAAAGGCACTCCTCTGCAGAGCACTCAGTGAGTACACACACACTCACACACACACACACACCAGGCTACATGAGTTTGTTTGTGTCCTCTGTTTTGTTGGGTGTTTTCCTGACTATAGGCTCATGCTGCGCCAAAACTTCTACGCACACACACACACACACTCACGCACACACGCTGAGCAGTGTGGTGAGTCTAATGCATGGAGCATGTGGACACTGTGGTTGCCAGTAGTTTGTGATGTCTAGAGTGGAAGCAGCTTCTGAACTGGCCCTCCACTGCCAACACATCTGACAGAGATGGAGTGTGTGTGTGTGTGTGTGTGTGTGTGTGTGTGTTTATGCGCATACGTGTGCATGTGTACGCCACATCAGGAGATCCTCATCTGTGAGCAGGCTGCTTTGTGTTAAGCAGCACACTGATGTGGATGGGAAGAGTTCTCCAGACCCTCCGCCACCACAACACTGGCCCCGCTCCACTCACCTCCACCCACCTCAGCTCACTCTCCCCTTAGTACTAAATCATGCACAGTGACCGTTGGACACGTGACCGAGGATTCCTCACTCCCGTTTGGGCTGAGGCGACAGCCAGACGCCTGCAGTGATATATGGCTGGGGGAGGCGGAGCCTGGGGCGAGAGACCCCGCCCTCTTCCCCTCTGGCGCCACTCACGGCTTCCTCCTCAGTGACCGAGATGGCCAGAAATGGCAGACACCCCCAAGAGGCGATTTCAGTCCACGTGACCCCGCGGTTAGGAAAAGACCGTGTTTGGGTTGCTTTGAGGGAATTGGGATACGTTTGTGAGGGAGACCTGTGGGAGAGACACAGTTCACAATCTCGGCGTTCTGTAAGCGAAGCGGGTCACCAAGGGAAACGCGACTCACCGGGAGGCCAAACTGTTACCCACGGCAGGTGCCTTGCAGGTGGGGGCCAGCCGTGAGGAACCCGGGGGGGGGGGGGGGCTCCATGTGGAACACGTCCTACCCAGCAGCACGAGCACGCAATGCAGTTACACCTTTGGAACCAAACGTGTGGAGTTCGTTGCTGAAAAATAACGACTGGCTCCACAGGTCGACATGTCGATCACATCAACCATGGGACTAACAACTCTTGTGTTGACACAGTGCTAAGATTGTGTACGCGCAAGTGAGTGTGCGTGTGCAAGCGCATCCATGCGTGTGTGTGTGTGTGTGCGTGCAGTTGTTTGTTATTGGTGTAACCTGAGTGTCCTTCTCTCCCCTTTTAAGATGTGTTCCGGTCCACTTCACATGGGAATAAGTGAAAGAAAGACTTTTTTTTCCCTCTTCGTTGAAAGATGTTATTTTTCTTCAAACCTGTCTAAACAGTTGGGGGTTACTCTGTCCAAGTGTCAACAACATTCATCTTATTGTTCTCTTAAAGATTCTTGCCTTCCCTGGTCGTGGTAGTTCTTCTCTGCCTCTGAACGGTGAAGAGGTCCAGATCACCACAGAGTTCTGCTTCCTCTCTGGCTGAAGTTGATCAGAAGCATGTCCTTGAATAATGTAATGACGGATAATGCCACTTTCATCTGTTTTCAAGAAGCGGAACACTAACCAGGCGCACCTTCTCTCTCTTTCTGTAATTTAGCTCCGCCCACGAGGAGCACAGCGCCTCCCACCCGCTCTACGGCCACGGGGAGTGTAAGTGGCCTGGCTGTGAAGCTCTCTGTGAAGACATGGGCCAGTTCATCAAGTGAGTGACAGCTGTTTGTGAGCCACCCATCCAGACACACACACTCACACACACGCACACGAGCAACACTTCGTCCCTGCAGCTCCCACGAACAGCCCTGCAGACTACATTTATGGCTGCACATATGAGCTCAATGGCGCCCTCTCTGGTCTGTCAGTATTGCTTGTTTTCCATGCCTTCATCTGCTTTGTGCTCCAGTCAGTGATCTTGCAGCTTGCTGGCAAAATAACTGCCTTCTTTACCTGTGTGTGACATACACACACACCAGGTGATGTTAGCTGATGTAGCTGATGGAGGATGACAGAGGGGGCGCTGTAGCAGCCTGCAGAAGGGAGAGGGATGAATTCCTCGTGGTGGTGGACGGCCGTTGCTGGTGGAGCAGGGTGATATTTTCCGTAGCTGTGGGAGTGTACGTACGCTGAGCTAGAGCATGGGGCGGCGGTGTTCGACACACACGCCACTGTCAAATTAAACAACCCTCGTCCGCTCACACGCATCCGCTCACACACATCCACAGAGCCCAGTAGGTCTTACTACACCACCACATCGCCCCCTGTCCATAGCTCATTCGCCTGGGAGACTCCAGCGTTTTGGAGGCAGGTTCTGAACTACCCGGATCGGTGACCCTAACCCTCGCAGGATAGTGCTGACCCAATGGGAAGGCTCAGGGGGGTGAATCGTGAAGGTGAGGTCGTCAGAATCCTGCAGTGAAAGTTTAGGCTGCTGCTGCCTCTCGCTAGGCTTTTCCTGTAGCCTGGTCCTCCCCTGTGATGATGCCCCCTCCCCAAACACACCCACCCCCCAACCCCCAACCCCACACTGCACTTAATACCCTCTTCCAACCTGCACATGTCTGCAGGTCATGCCCCACTGAGTATCCACAGAGACATATCCCCTGAAACCTGCCTTTCCTTCCAGTGCACATGTGTGTATGTGTGTGTATGCTTATGTATGCGTGTATGTGTGTGTGTGTGTGTGTGTGTGTATGTTTGTGTGTGTTGTCAGGTAGCCTCCCATGACTCCTCACTGCTGTCAGACCCTGATTAGTTCCCTGCTCCTATCTCTATCTCTCTCTCTCTATCTATCTCTCTCTCTCTCTCTCCATCAGGTCAAACAAAATTGTTTTCATGCATCGTTAGCCGTTTGCTTAATTAGCTCATTTACAATTAGATCCCTTTGTTTCTTGGACGCTAGCAAAGACATCAAAAAAGCTGCACCCTGCACCCCCCCCCCCCCTTACTGGAGCTCAGATCGCATGGGGCTGGCCTGGCTGTGGGGAGATAAAGGGGTAAAGTGGAGCGGAGGAGATCAGAGCGTGGATGGCGTGGTAAACAGCACCATTGTCTCTGGGTGTTAAAGTAATGAGACTTCACAGCAGAAGGGGGGGGGGGGACACGTCCGCCTGTCACAGGAGAGTGACCTGCTCCCACTGCCCTGAAGGCCTCAAAGCCCACGCACTCCTGAGATACTCCCTCTCTCTGTCTCTCTGAACCCCCCCCCCCCCTCTCCCGCTCTCTCTATCTCTCTCTCGTTATGTTGGTCTCTCCTCATTTCTCTGTTTAGACTTCTAAGTGTCTAAGTGTTTAGTCAACCAAGGGCTTGAAGAAAATGACAGATTTGTCAAAATATTGGTGAAGCAGCGTGACAGCAAAATCGTGACGGGTATCCCGTTTTCTCTCTCTCTCTCTCTCTGTCTCTCTATGTCTCTCTCTCTCTTTTTCCTCTTTCTCCCCATACTGACTTTATATTTAAGTGTCTTGTCTTCTTGCCTTTATCAATCGTGTTCACTTCCCCACCCGTGTTCTTCTCCCCGCTGCTGGTTTAATATGGAGACGGGTCAGGGCCTTTTCTCAGTAAGCCAGCTATCTGAACGCCTCGTTCTCTAATGAGAACTCCTATCACAGCACTTGGAGACAGAGCAGGCACCCATTTAGCCTCTGGGCTACGGGACTCCGCCTCCTCTTGGGGCCGTCCGCATCGACAGGCCGGGACTCTTTGCCTATGCAAATTAGCCAAGGAGCGTGCTCCGTGCGAGCAAGGGCTGTGGGTGGGGGGGAGGGGGGCTTGCACATGAAGCGGCAAGATGATGGCCGCTGACACGCACATCAAAGAGCCGGGGAGTCTGGGAAAGTTTTAAGAGCAAAGCTGTTGTTTGGTTGTGCGGTGTCTCATTTCACATAGCCCCGGGGCATGCAGAGAAAGGGAGAGAACGGGGGGGCAAGAGCAGGGGGTGGGGGGCGGGGGGGGGGAGGTAACAGATAAAGCTGCCGGCCCTCCCCACTACTGCCCAGCCAGTACATTTTAGTCATCGCTATCAGAAAGGAGGGAGGATATGCTGCGCTGCATTCTTTCTACTGACCTTCTCTCTCTTTCATTCTTTCTTTTTCTCTTATTCTCTTTCTCACTCTCTCTTTCTCTTCTCCTCTATAGCTCCGTCTGGCCTCCTGCCACTTGTAGTTGGTCTGACCATCTCCTTCTCCACTGAGTAGCACAAGTCTGATAAAACACTCATTCATTGCTAATTCCCTCCCTCCCTCTCTCACTCTTTCTCCCTCGCTCCCTCTCTCTCTCTCTCTCTCTCTCTTTAATGATGTTCAATTTTCTCTGGCTTGCTGAGTCTACATGTGTTCGAATACTCAGGCCTTTTGTGCGGACCCACACGGCACTTGGGATATTTTTTTTTTTTTTTTGAAGCTGTCGTAAATGCTGCTTAGATCCTGGTCAGGGTACGGCGAGTAAACAGTACCTCATTGTCGAGTCCCTTGGAAAAAATGTGGCTACTGTTTATTATATGCCATAAAGCTTGTGGTGTGTCCCTGTGTTCAGAGAGAGGGAGAGAGAAAGAGACGGGAATGGTGAGATCATGTTTTTATCGTCATTTGCTTGTGGGGGAAAAACGCTATCTATGCCTGGGTTAGTGGAGCGGCTGACATCATTGTTTTCGTTTAAGTTCTGGTGGAGGATGTCCGCGTACTTGCAGTCTGAGATTGCAAAAAAAAAAAAAAGAATAAAAATTGAAAGAAAAAGTATTTGGTGTCCTGACCTCGATGCACTGCGTCGATCACCGATTGATAAATGAAGGATCTGAAGGTCTCGCAGGACCAGTGTCTGAAGCAGAGGTCGAGACTTTTCCTCAGCGTGCGATCACCGAGTGAAGGCCCTGCCCACATGCTCAGCCACATGTTGCCAGGTGCGACAGCAGAAATCCCCCCGAGTGGGAATTCCCTGTGGCTAGAATTATGGGCGGATATTTGGCCCAAGGTGGGCTGGGAACTGGCAGGAGTGTGCACATGATTTGTAGGTCTGCACTTCTGACCCATGAGTCAGAGGGGAGGGGGGGGGAGTGTCTGATGTAGCCGAGGTTTTAGTGTTGAGACCTCCCTCTGGGATAAACTAATCCACAAACTGTAGGACCCAAGAGTGAATGCTTTATAGGGCCTATGACGGAGAAGGAGTGATTTTTTCTGTGGAGGGATTTATTCCTTCCGTAGGCACTCCTATGGCCTTTGACCTTTGAGTCATATTGCCTCAGCAGGTGAGCAGTCACAGAGGCTCCTCCCCACAATTGGTCACATGGTTAAGACTCCGGTTGATGACATTGTGGTCCGCAATTATTGGTCACTCAGTTGCCAACCGCACATGGGCAGATAAAATGCATAACGCTGTGCTGGCTTTGCTGAGAGTACAACAGGGAAGTGTGTATGTGAGGGTGTAAAACTGTTTGTTTCCTGTGATGGGGAAGGATGGGAGACCTTGTGATCTCTTCCAGCATACGTCTGTCCTGTCCTATCTGGGTTATTTACAGTAGCACCCAGTCCCTATACGCATCAGCTAGCAGAACCTCAACCGCCCTCCTACACACACATCCTCTGTATTCATGTATGTATTTTTCTTTGTGTGTGTGTGTGTGAAAGAGGTTGTGATCCCTGCAGTGCTCCACACTCTCCCTACCTCTCTCTGTTCCAGCTTTCTCCTGTCAATCCCTCAAATCCATCCATTCCTCCCAACTCCATCTGCCCCATCTCTCCCTCTTCCTCTCCGTCCGTCATCCGTGTGTTTTGCCCCAGTAAGGTACGCAGTTGCTTCACGAATAAAAACATGGCGCTGGGGTAAGTGCGGGCTGGGCCTGCAACGGGGAGCTGAGGCTGATGACTGTTCCCTGAAAACAAATGAGATCATATCCAGGTGGTTTGTCTCCCTCCCCCTCAGTGAGTTCATGGCCTACAGCATGTGTGTGTGTGTGTGTGTGTGTGTGTGTGTGTGTGTGTGTGTGTATAATATATTTATAATGTGTGTGTGCATGACAAATTTATCATGACAATTTGTTGTTTAGTAGCCAAATAGATAGCAAGTCGGCTAAAAGTGTGTAGGTGTGGTTGACTGGAGATGTTCGGATAAGTGTGTGTGCGTGCGTGTGTGTGCATGCCTCGGTGCGTGGTTCTGTGCGTGCGTGTGTGTATGTTTCCTCCTCATGTTTATCCCTAAACAACTGCACAACCCTAGATTGTAACACACACCCGCACACAGTTACCCACACACACACACACACACAATGCTCCAGAACACTTGAGAGGACCGATCTTCCCCTTTCATGTGCTAATATTATTTTTCTTTTCACGTTAGCGGAAATCAACTTTATACACCTAGTGAGGGGAGTTTCTCTGGGTGGAAATGCACTATTGTGAAGCGTTTCCCTCGAGGGGCTTTTATAAAGCTGTAACCACGCTGCGTCTCTCTCCATAGGAGAGTAATCAGCTCTCTCGGGATTTTGATGTGTCTGTTGATATGAAGTCATGCTTGGCCTGGACGTCCTCACTCCATGTCTGGTCAGACCTCCATGTTTGTGTGCGTTGTCAGCCTTTGGTGCTTGTTCTACTATCAGACTGCACACATCCCAAAATGTGTGTGTGTGTGTGTGCGCGCGTTTGCAGGTGTAGAGGTGAGGTTAAGGAATGTTTGCGTGTGGGTGGGAGAGTGATGTGGCTGTCTGTGTGTGTGTTTACAGGTGAGTGTGTGTGCGTCTGTGTGTTTCTGTGTGTGTGTCTGTAATGAAGCAGACTCACGGAGAGGGGCAGATGCCTCTCTGTGTTGGCTGGTTTCTCACTAGGCCCATGGGTACACTTACCATGATCTCTCCATATACAAGCAGGCTGGGTAGGGTTTCAGCTGGGCTTTGGACTTTACTTTGTATGTACTCCTATCAAATTCATACCCCAAGGCCTCATTTAACTGCCTCTCTCTCTCTCTCTCTCTCTCTTTCTCTCTCTCCCTCTCTCTCCCTCCCTCCCCCCCTCCCTCCCTCTCTACCGCCCTCTCTTAGACACCTGAACAGTGAACATGCCCTGGACGATCGCAGTACAGCCCAGTGTCGAGTGCAGATGCAGGTCGTTCAGCAGCTGGAGATACAGGTGAGATACACAACCACCCCCCACCACACATGCACACACACTGATAAACGCACACACCCACATACACAGATATGCGTATGCTCCTATGCCAATCATTCCCTCTAATGTAGACTGTAAGCGATGTCATATACGTCAGATATATGGTCCACCATAAACGTCTTCCAGCAGCTCCCTCCAGGCGGGATTTTGCTGTCGTCAGTGTTGTTTACAGCCCCCAGCGTTGCAGTCCATAACCGAGATATTACTCTGAAGAGCCTGAAAGGTCGAACCGTTCACCCACTCTGTCTGTGGCCATACAGGGCACGGCGGTGGTGTGTGGCCCCGCCCCCACCCTCAAACCAGCAGCTATCACACGTCCGCCTGACTGCCAGTCAAACATTTGGCCCAAATCCAGCCATTTAAGCTGGTGGGGTTGGACGGGGAGGGGGAGGGACTTTGCGATACCCAAACCCCGCTCTACCCTCTCTTCAGCAGCAGTGGAGAAGAAGCCTCTCTGCCCCGCCTCTCTGCCCCGCCTTCCACACACCAACTCCGTCCCACCCGTGCCAGGCACCAGCGCCAGCAGGCCCGGGCCAGTCCGTGCCAGACCCACACTGGCTGCCGTCCCCCATCGCCCTGGGAACCCGCACGGCCACTCGACCCGCTAAGTGGCTGGCTCATGGCGAACGCTGCCTTATTACCCCGGGATCGGCTAATGGGCAAATAAACAGTCTGGAGGGGCTGATGGGAGCTGGCAGGACTGGGCTCAGTGGTGCCCAAACAGGCTCGAGGCTTCAGGCCGTTAACACCAGGGTCTGGGCACGTGGCCTCGTTTGCTTTGTAATTAGACACTGCAGTGGGATATCTGAGCTGACTGGGTGCTGGTTGGTACCATCTCACTCCCCCAAATCAGATCAGAGATGTATTTTTATTTTTGCCAAGCCAGCAGTGACGCAATACAGTGCCCAGCGAAGTGGATTGTTCTGGTGACTACCGCTGCCTGTAGACGTGTGGAGGATCTATAGTGAGGAGCTTCTTGACTACTGTAGTGCACGGGCCCCTAGAAACCGAGCCTAGGACAGTGAAAGGACAGTGAAAGAGTGTGTGTGTTGTGAGGTGAGATGCATAGAGCTTCCTGGTTACCTAACTCCACTCCCATGAAGACACCTAGAACCCTCTGTCTTCACAGGCTCCTCCCATCTCTGGGTGCACATGCCTGCTTCTCTGCTCAGTTCTCACCCACCTGAGATGGATCCACCTGGACTATTTAGGGCCAGTCCAGATTCCTACTTCTCTGATTCCTATATAAGGCTAGTGCAGAATTCCTGCTTTCCTGAGTATATATACACATACAAGTATATATACACAATCTCCATAGAGCAGCCCATTACACATTTAGCCCCTTATCAGTCTTATCTAATTTACACACACATATGTACGTACGCTGAGAGTACGTGAGCATGTGGGTGACCTTGGTGAACTGTGTACAATGCAATATGTTGCAGTCCACGAAAAGCCTGGATTAAACCGGTGGAGGGAGAATGTGTTGACCAGAAATGGTGTGGAATTTCTGGAAGCTATAACAGTTTGTCTCAACAGAATGAGACTGAAAACGTCTCGTGGTCCAACAGATTCTTCCTACTAACACCCAAAGCCTTTCAGCTGAGAAAGCTTTTATATGAACTTACAGTTTATTAAATCGTTGTCGTATCACTAATGTGTGTGTGTGTGTTTGTGCGTGTGTGTGCTTGCAGCTGGCCAAGGAGAGTGAGCGTCTGCAGGCTATGATGACCCACCTGCACATGCGTCCGTCAGAGCCAAAGCCTTTCAACCAGCCTGTGAGTTCATGACCTTTGACCTTTCCTCTCTCATGAGACCTTTGCATATATGTGCGCAAATACATGTGCGTTGAGTCTGGTATCGTTTTTCTGCACTTGTCCACATCACAGTTTTCAGGCATGATATGACGTGTCAGGCTTTCCTGGTTGTCGGTAGTTGGGAATGTATATAGTTGGAAGAGCGCACTCTGTTGGTGCTGGAAGGGACTGCGTCTCTCTTCATCAGCAGCCTTAAAATGTGTTTGTTACTAGGGAGCCGAATAAAATCCGAGCCCCTCTGTTACAGTGTGTAGAAGGAAGTCTACAAACGGTTACCAATTATCTATTATCTGTTTTGTTAAGTAATCATGTATCCAAACAAGCCTCTTAAATCCAGATTAAACACGCTCTCAGTGTTAGAGATACACAAATCAGTTATAGTCGGACAAAAGTTTAGAGCTAAATGAACAGAGTGAGGATGTGTGTGTGTGTGTGTGTGTGTGTGTGCGCGTGTGCCGGCGTGTGCGCAAAATTAGAAAAAAGAGAGTAAATGGGGTACCTTCCCAGTTAATACAAAGGGTTTTTTGCCTCCAACCCCAGCACACCATTATTAGGTGTCTAATGAATATTTCATGGCAAGATTGATGAGGAGTCTTATTAAAATATGAAGATGTTGAAATTAATTGTCAATTAGAAACGAAGTGTCTTAATTTGGGGGAAGGGATATTAATGGTGGCAGAAGCAGTGGAAAAATAGGCCGTGTCTCCTGTTTGGAGATCCAAGGATCAGCCGCCATTACGCACTAATGGGGAGAGGAGGATGGGCGGAGTCTGCGTCTCCTGGGGAGGGGGGGGGGGAGAGAGGGAGAAAGCTGGTTGTAAAAGACGCTCACGTTAGCCTTGGCGGCTGCCGCATTGAGGGCGGAGCTTTGCGTTGGCTCCCACCTGCGACGATGCCGTCCTCCATGTCTGATTGCTGGTGGTGAGCTGGCACGACTCCAATGTTAATTAAGTACCTGTTAAACAATTTTGCCCCCCCTAATTACTGGAGATGGGCCAGGCTGCCTCCTCTGGCGATGAGAGGGGGGAGAGAACAAACGCGGGGCGGCTCTGTTTAATTCGCTATATTAGCTTCAAACCTGTCGCTACGCTGCACCCCCAACCCCACCCTCTAGCCCCCCCAACCCCACCCTCCAGCCCACTCCCCCCACCCCCAACCCCACCCTCCAGCCCACTCCCCCCACCCCCAACCCCAACCCCGCCTTCCAGCACACTCCCCCGCACGCGCTCATGATGGTTTTAATTAGAGCAAAACAAGCAGTCCTGGAACAGCCTGTGTTGGGGGGATTCCCAGCGCTCTGCTCTGTGCCCACTACAGCTAATTGGGTGGCATGGAATGGCGAGAGGGCCAGCTAACCACAGCCCGCTCTGGCATGGGCCGTTTGTTGCCAGATTGTGTTGTCTATCCCTCCTCCTGCCCCCACATGATCGCGTTCCCTCCTCCTTTGTATTGTTTTGTTTTTGGTCCTTTGGCATGACACTAATTGCAGCCTGTGCGTCGCTAAGGAGCTTTACGTGTGTGAGGGTTTGTGTGTGTGTGTGTGTGTGTGTGTATCAGTGTGTCTAAGGCGCACGGGGGGTTTTGTTCCAAGTGTATCAGTCTATAATGGCATTGGCAACCCAGCCAGTCCTGGCATGGATCACGGCGTGTGCTGACGGTGGCATTGCTCACACAACGACTGCCCGCCAGTTTTCCCGCCTTTTTTTTCCCGCCTAGGAAAAGGATGTGGAGGGCTGTATACTACCATGCCCACGCGCTAGGCGTGATCAAACAAGCGCGGAGTGCTCAGCCTCTCCGGCTGCAGCAGGCCACGCTGAATAGGCCATGGCACAGGCCACACATCGCCATGGCGAGAAACGTCTGTGGTGGCAGGAGGAATCTGGGTTCACCGCTTAAATTCATGGGGGTCACTAGATTTAATTTGCAGCATCCTGACTCACTCTGTCCCTACACTCCCTCTCGCTCCCTACACTCCCTCTCGCTCCCTACACTCCCTCTCTCTCCCTACACTCTCTCTCTCTCTCTCCTACACTCTCTCTCTCTCTCTCCTACACTCTCTCTCTCACTCCCTACACTCTCTCTCTCTCACTCCCTACACTCTCTCTCTCACTCCCTACACTCTCTCTCTCTCACTCCCTACACTCCCGCTCTCTCCCTACATTCCCTCTATCTCCCTACACTCTCTCTCTCTCTCTCTCTCTCTCTCTCCCTACACTCCCTCTCTCTCCCTACACTCCCTCTCTCTCCCTACACTCTCTCTCTCTCTCCCTACACTCCCTCTTTCTCCCTACACTCCCTCTATCTCCCTACACTCCCTCTCTCTCTCCCTACTCTCCCTCGCTCTTTCTCTTTCTTCCTCTTAGCCATTCTTCTTTTTCAGATTGGTTGCACCAAGAAAGTGAAGAACTTTGTGTAAAGTATTGTACTTGTAGCTGTAATTAGAGGAGTAACACTTCACCTGCCCCCCCCTCCCCTTCTCTTCCCAGCTGAACTTGGCCTCTGGTGGGTCCCTCTTGAAGCGGGACAGTGACGGTTTCCCGGAAGGCCTACCCCACCCCCCCACCTCGGCCGCCGCCCCCATCACCCCCCTGAGGCAGGGTCCCTCCGTCATCAGCTCCTCCAGCCTACACAGCGTGGGGCCCATCCGCCGGCGCAACTCCGACAAATACTGCACCCCCATCGCATCGGGTCAGCACCCCCGACACCCTGACCCCCGCGCAGGCGGCCCGGCCCGGCCCGAGACAGGCGGCTAACTCAGTGTGTTTTCCGTCTTTTGCAGAGCTGGCACAGAATTGTGAATTCTACAAAAACGCTGATGTCAGACCTCCTTTTACATATGCCTCGCTCATACGGCATGTAAGTCACCTGCTTGTGTATGTATGTGTGTGTGTGTGTTTGTGTGTGTGTGGGGCCGCACATGTGGGAACGTGTGCTTCGATGTGTGTGGGTTGGTGTGTGTGGGTATGCAGGTGCACGCGAGACAATGTTTATTTAAATTGTGTGCTGTCATCCGCTATAGCTAAGTTGTGTGCGAGTGTGTGTGTGTGTGTGTGTGTATGTGTGTGAGAGTCTGAGTGTGTGTGTGTGTTGTGAACTGAGGATTTATGATGATTTTTGTGCGTAGCGTCCGCCATGCCAAACTGCACACCTCCAGTCATAATACACTGGCTACAGATGGCTCATTAGCTAATGCACCTCTAATAGCAGTCATTTAAATCATCCTTCTTTCTCTCTCTCTCTCTTTCTCTTCCCTCTCTGCGCCCCCCTTCTCTCTCTAGGCCATTTTGGAATCCCCCGATCGACAGTTGACTCTCAATGAGATCTACAATTGGTTTACGCGAATGTTCGCCTATTTCAGGAGAAATACGGCAACATGGAAGGTGAGTCCTGGAGAGGTCAAAGAGCACACACCATGGTGACCACCTGCAAGTGAGGGGCGTGGTGGCCACAGGCTGAAGCTCCTCCCTGCAGCCGTAGTCTTGAGGCAGTGCCTCCGTATGTGAACCTCCTCGTGTAAACAGTAGTGAATTCCACCCCTGAGACGAGAGACGTGGACGCTCGGACCGCCCCCTGTCCCTCTAGACCCCCTGTCCCTCTAGACCCAGTGCCATGTCCTCGTTTGTCCCCATCTGTCCCTGTCTTACATACCCCCCCTCTCCGCCCCCGCTGGTCTTGTCTGTGTTTTAGTGGGGATGAGGGATCTTGGGACTGGATGCAAGATGTGTCACTAGGATGGGTGAGCATGAGACGGAATGCTGCCCTTCTCTCATACAGGGTCAGCCCACTCCCGCTAGCTCTGCCACACACACACACACACACACACACACTCTCTGATCGTCAGCTTTAATTTGAGCTGCTTGATTACCCCACACACACCACCCAAGCCCTCCCCAACCACCGCAATCCACACCGCCACACGCTGGATCTGCCGGACCAACACAGCTCCGCCCCCTTAGTGGCAGGCCACGCCTCCCTCCACTATGTGTTTACCCTCAGGTTTTGATGTCTACTTGCACAGAGCACATACAGCAGAGGGGAGGCAGTGCTGGAAAAAATTACAACCTTGACTGACTCTTTCTCTCCACCCTCTCTACTCTACCTCCATTTTCCTCTCTTGATCTCCTTCTCTCTTTCCCTCTGTCCTCCTCCCTCTCTCTCCCCGTCTTCCTCCAGCATTCCTGTTATATATCCTCCTCATCCTGTCCTACACGCTCTGACCACTAAGCCACAGTTTTGTGGTTTTGTTTATTGCTCTGTGGTCAGTAAAGGTTATATAAGGTCATTAGTGAGCTCCTCAAGCTAAATAATCAACCCAGCTTCCATCCTCTACCCATCGTACACACACACACACACAAGTTAATGTCTCCGCTGTTCCTTCTGTAAACGAGAGTCTCTGTCCACCCTTTGTGATGTCCAGCGGTGAGGAGAAAGTGCAGTTCGTGAGCAACCCGCGAGCAGTCCGCGAGCAACCCAGACCCACTGTGACGTACCTGTGCCCTCAGGCTATAGAGAAGGAAAGGGACAGAGTGAGAAAGAAAAAGGGATGAAGATTGAGAGGAAGAGAGGACTAGATAAAAAGAGTGAGAAGGGACACAAAAGAACTTGAGCTAAAGACCTCTCTGCCCATCAGCCCAGAGGAGCACTTTACTGAGGTTAGAGATGGAGGGATAATGTGAGAGGGAGAGAGAGCGAAGGAGAGGTGGCATGAGGGTAGAAAGATGAGACAAGTGGCAGGAATATCTTTAACAACTCATTCTACTTTTATGAAATTTAACAATTAATGCACACAGCCGTGCTCTCGCTCTCTCTCTCTCTCTCCCTCTCTCTCTCTCTGCTTGGTGTTTAATATATCCGCACGCCCGCTCCTCTCTCTCTCCAGCCAGTCGTTTGGCCTCGGTATTAAATATAGAAATGGGGATCTGTGTTCGCAGCTACTCTTAATGGCCATCCATATTTCATAAAGAGTCAGACGCAGAGAGCTGAGGGACGTCATTGATCAGTAGCGCCGTCTCCGAGGCATAAGATGGACACCACCTGGATCCGTGATCCTTCCCCATTTATCTTATTACTGCTTTCTTTAAAACACTCTCCTGTGGTGTGTTTGCTTGCAGAGGGCCGTTTGATGTCAGTGGTGTGTGTGTGGGGTGGTGGTGGTGGTGGTGTGTGCGTGTGTGTGTCTGTGTTTATTTGGGGGGGGTGTAATTGGGCGGGTGGCTTGATTTAGTTTTTGCTCCTCCTCCTCAGATCTATCTAGCAAATCACATTTCCCCTACGTCTTCAGAGAGGGAGTTGCTCCTCACAGTATGGGTGCCTGTTGTGTGGTGTTCTCCGCATGATCGATAGAGGGCTTGTTTTTGTGTCATCATGTGGCTTGGCTATGACATGGCTGACTCCATCACCGCCTGACTGGGAGCAGTTAAGCACCACGTCATCCTGCTGGTCTAGCTGTGTCTGCCGAACACCTCCCTGTGTCTTCAGGCTCTACGTCTCACTGGGGTGGTGTGATGTAAGCACACACACACACACCCCCCCCCCCCCCACCCCCCCCCACCCACCCCCCCCCCCCCCCCCCCCCCCCCTGGCGTGCCAGCCCCACTTTTATGCAGACGCTGCCACTCGAGCAGATGAGACCCGATTGACACACACGTCACCGGTTCCATCCTCGCTAATATCTCTGCCGCTCTCCAGAGCACCACCCTCGTCATCTTCCCGTCACACACACACACACAAACACACATGCACACGCGCACACACACACAGCTAGCAAGGCATTTTGTTTGTCTGCTGAGGCTGACCCTCTTTAAATTGCTGCTAATGTTTTAACTGGGAGAATTAGTCTTTCATCACGGATGGGAATGCAAATAAAATTGGCGAGGTGGCAGACTGAAATTGGGGTCATACTAATTTGCAAAACTAAGCATGATCGCTCCTGCGCGGGGAAATTTATTCAAAGGAGGAAGGCCTCCTCTGATTATGGCACTTGTAATTACGGTTAGGAGTGATTCTGGCTTCAGCAGTCCCTCCCTCATGAATTAGAAAAAAAACTGAGAGCGTGTCAGAAAAAATACACAGGATTTAATTATACACGAATTAAAATTGGTAATGAAATTGGGCATGAACACACTACAAATAGCAGATGAAAAGAAAAGGCCATTCCCTTGGGGCTGTTATTCTAGATAGTGGCTGATTAGTGAAATTTAAAATAAAATAATAATAATACAAAAAAAACTGGAGTGTGTCTTGCTGGTGGGGAGAGTGGAGGACGCTCGCACATCTCTCGTGTTCAGCGTCCGCGCGTACACTTCCTGTCCTTCCTCTCGCAGTTGTGATGATGTAGCACCCCAGTGTCTCCACCCCTTGGTGGAATGTGCACCTAATTGGTGTGTGTGTGTGTGGGGTGTGTGTGTGTGGGTGTGTGTGGGTGGGGTGGAAGACATAAGTGTCTGTAATCACGTGGGTGTGTGTATGCAGGGAGCAATATGAGATGGGGAGATAAATTCTGCCCACATCTTTTGTGCTTATCATCATTTCCAGGCATTTAATTAGAAAGCAGGTATAAGATTTGTGATGTTATTAAAAACTGTTTATTTGAGGCCATACTGTAATTGCATTTCGAACAGTAACATGTGAAGAACTCTGACTATGTCCTTTAATCTCACACTCTCTCCCTCTCTCTCTCCTTCGATCAATTCCATCATTTTATCATATCTACTCCTTACATTAGTACTTGAAATAAATACTTAGATTTATATATTACAATACATTTATATATAAATATAATATCTTTTGCTACCCGTCCTTCAGAACAGTTGGAGCTCTCCTTCAATGACATTACTCTGCCTCTCTCTTTACCGTTACCCAGAATGCTGTGCGCCACAACCTAAGCCTCCACAAGTGCTTCGTGCGGGTGGAGAATGTCAAGGGCGCCGTTTGGACCGTGGATGAAGTGGAATACCAAAAGAGGAGACCACCAAAGATGACCGGGTAGGTCGCCGCCCCGCCTTCCTGAGCCCAGCTGGTCCTCGTAGGCGAGGGCGATGCCTCTCACCTAACCCTGCAGAAGCTCCGCAGTTACCCTCATCCTCAATCTCGGCTGCTGAAGTACGTTTGACTGGCTGTCCAATCAGCGATGCCGCTGTCACGCGGCGAGCTATAGGAAGCAGAGCACAAGGCCAATACCCCGAGTCTGGGCCTTTTGTAATCCAATCACAGCGCTCCTTCCTTCTACGTCATCCAATCACAGTTCTGCTTCCTTCGGCGTGAGCAGCCCTCCCACGAGCCACGTACGCCACGTTGTCTTTCAGACATTATTAAGCATGTTATAAGCCAGCTGCGCACAGCGGAGCAAGGCAGTTATGGTTGATCGTCATGGAGATTTGTTTGGTCTGGTGCTAGTCCAGTCTGAAGGCTGTAGTCGCGTTGCAAGCCTGTGGGCCCTGTCTGCCAGCCAGGTGATAATGGCTATTGGCGTGCGTGATTACCCTAATGGGCTTCCCATCACTGCCCTGTTGCTGCGTCTGCGATGGGAAGCACAAAGGCCTGTTTGTTCGAGCCGCCGGTGAGCGCTTGCCCTCCGCGTCTCTGCCGCTTAGCATCCACGCCGACCAGATGTGCGGCAGAACAGGGCGACTGCTGGCGCTCGTGTGAACAGATGTCCCTCGCTTTCCCCAGGCCTGCCCGGGAGATGACGACGGCAAATTGCCCCCGCCGCACACCAGATTTCAGACTCTGTGTGTGTATGTGTGTGTGTGTGTTGGTGTGCATGCACATATGTGAGGGCTTAGACACAACAATACTCTTTGTCAGAATGAATAACTGTGCAGCGTCTGGGTTTGTGGAATGGTGTGTGCGTGCACACAAACTCTTGAAACGCTTCCTAAACGTGGCTGGCCTGCACATTTCTGAATCCTGCCTTGTGTCAGCTGTGGCTTTCCTCTGTGCCTTCCAGGATTCCACACTCATCATCCTCCCTCTCTCTCCCTCTCTCTCTCTCTCTCTCTCTTCCAGAAGTCCCACTCTAGTGAAGAACATGATTTCTGGGCTGGGATTTGGCTCCTTAAATGCCAGCTACCAGGTAAGTGTGTGTGTGTGTGTCCGTCCCTACTGTATACTCTCTCTCACACACACTCACACTCAGGCACAGGCTAGATCAAGCGCACAAGGACGCTGGTATCAATTTCCTCCACTAATTAGTGAGTTCTCCCAATCCTCCTCTCCTCCCCTCCCCCGCACACCCACCCACTCTCCCACAGCCGGCCTGCCGTGATTTATAGCATCAAGTATTTGTCAATTAAGGTCACCGCATAAAATTAGTGTCTGTCCTAGAAAATCCATTTGGAAGCTGCCGTGTCACGCCACTTATTTCGTTGCCTGTTCAGAAAAAACCCTCTCTGTATGTGCAGCATATCAAAGCACAGGATACACACAGGGGAGCGAGATGTGAAGGGGTGTTCCTCTCAAGTGTGTGTGTGTGTGTGTGTGTGTGTGTGTGTGTGTGTGTGTGTGTGTGTGTGTGTGTGTGTGTGTGTGTGTGTGTGTGTGTGCGCGCGCGCACCTATCTGTCTGTATGTTTTTATTGCATTCAGTGATGGAGTAGAGATGAATCTGGGATGTTGGCCTGAGTGGTCAGACCCAGGGGGTTGTGGGGGGAGGGTGTCACACTCTCACTCTCTTTTGGGTCTTTGCTCATCCATCCCCTCACAGGACAAGTGATGTCAGTGCCTGACAAACAAATAGCCCAGCTAATCACGAGCCAGCTCACACACACTGAGATAGGCGCACACACACACACACACGCGCGCGCACGTTTTGCTGGTTTGTCCCTCACTGACCCTGCGGGCCATTGCTATGGTAATGGGACTGCTCATTCTGAAAAGGCCACAAACAAACAGCCCTTTAACAAAAGATCCACCCAGCAACCAGCATCACCCCAGCAACAAGAAAGACCTGCAGGTCTTCTCTACTTTTGCCTGTTTTTTCTTCTCAAAATTTTTTTTCCGGGTTTCTCAGAATTAGGAGTAGAATCCCCTGTGTGTGTGTGTGTGTGTGTGTGCGCGCGCATGTGCTATGTAGTAAGTATTTAATCAGAAGTATAAAGAAGTGATTGTATTCATAAAGACTTTCAGCATCTGTATGAGCAGAAGAGAGTGTTGCCGTTTACGAATTTCTTCACACATACACTTGAGAGGCTTGATGTAAAAGGCTCTCTAACACACACACACACATGTGAGAGGCTTGGTGTAAAAGACTCTAACACACACACGTGAGAGGCTTGGTGTAAAAGACTCTCTAACACATACATACGCCTGTTTTCTACATCTCTCCACACATCTGACAAAAGATTCATTTTTGTAATTATAAAAATCAATGTCACTGGTTATTAAATGTATGTTTATGTTCGTCATACATTAGTGCACGTCTGCATTTGCCACTTTCTGAAAGGCGTCCAAAGGGGATGTTAGTCTGTTGTGTTTTGAGAGTGAAAGCATCCATCCCTTTTGGCTCCCATTAGATTCAATTAACCCCAGTCTGACCCAGTTTACACCCGTCCCCTCCACCCTGTTCCTGTAAAAACAGAACGAGTGCCTATTGTCTCTTTTACTTTCTCTCTTTCCTTCTCCCTCCCTCCATCTCCCCCTCCTCTTCCTCCTTCCCTCTGTATCTGCCTCTCCTCCTCTCTACCCCCCATCCCCCCCCTTCTATCTCGATCTCCCTCCCTCCCGCCTGGCCAGCACATTTTGGCCAGCCCCCTCCATTTGGGTTGGCACGAACTGCACATAAAGTTTCTCTGCGATGGTTTTGAAGTGTCTGAGTGAGGGAGGGAAAGCAGAGGACCTTCCCTTTACCTTCACGCATTAACACGTCAATACGGGGACGCTCCTTGCATCTCTCAGCCATTAATTCCACTACATAAATCGGCCTTTCACGAACCAGCGCCGCATTCGACAAGTTCAATTCAGACTTGTGCGTTATTATATGAATTAAATACATTTTGAATACAGTTTCACATGGCCAAGGCCAGTTGCTTTAGGCCTACTCCTAATAAACCAGATATGTGTCTTTATCATCCTCAGAATTAGGTAGTTGTAAAGGTGGGGGAAAAAATTTTAAAACCATAATGATTTGAAGGCAAAAATAATTTGTTCTTTCTTGGTACTTATTTTGAAAGCACCAATATGTTACACGAGGCGGTTAGAGCAGCGGTTCTCCATGTTCTTTGACTGTGGCTCTCCAGCTGCGGGTGGGAGAGAAACAGCAAGGCAGTGTGAGGGGAAGAGTGGCGGCAGTGCTGCTGTGTGGAGGTGAGGAGACCCCTAGTGGTGACACACCGACCTGCAGCTGCTGCCAGCCTGTCTGCTCCACTCCTGCCATACGCAGGGAGGAACCCGACTCCTTCGGTTCAGCTCCGGCACTTTGAGTGGTCGCCACTGACACTGGCAATAACACGAGGAAGGTTGTGGAGTTGTGGATGTGTGTTTTGGCCAGAGTTGGAGGTGCAGACATGTCAGCCTCTCTCTTTCTGCCCTGACTGTTATCTTAAGCATGTACCCCCAACCCCTCACTGTAGCTCACACCCCCTGCTACAACCCCACCTCCTGCTTTAACCCCACCTGCGTGCTGTAACTCCAGGCCCCCCCTGTATCCCCAACCCCTCTCAGTACCTCGACCCCTCTCCATACCCCTAAACCTCCTGCTATACACCCATCCCGCCACTGTACCCCCAACACAGTGGCGTAAGCAGGCAGTCCAGGCCTTAATTCCCCTTCTTAACCATCAGCCAGCTCCCATATGAACCAAGCACTGGCCTCTGGAGACTCGGTGACTTCAATGTCATTCACATTAAAGCATCTATTAGGCATGATCTACTCCCCTCCTCCAATACCCAGATCTACACACGCAGACAAAGGCGCATGTTCTTTGGGGTTTCTTATGAATTTCTCTGGTGTGTGTGCAGGCAGCTCTGGCGGAGAGCAGTCTAAGCCTCCTGAACAGCCCCACCCTGGTGAACAACAGCACGAGCGGCAGCCTGAACATGCTCCACGTGGGCCATGACGACGTGAGCAGCACCGTCGAGCAGGTCAACAGCAACGGTAGCTGCAGCCCGGGTCTGTCCCCCCAGCAATACGGGTACGAGACGCCAGCTCCCCGGACAAACCCCCCACACACGACCTCCTCTACCACCGCACCTCCCGCCACGCCATGTTCAATCATTTTCTTGCCAAAACTGTCTCAAGAATTATTATTGCTATTTACAAATAAAAGTAAAGAGTGATACAGTAATATAGTAGGTAACATAGTGACACAGTAATTGTTTATTGTGAATTATTTCTTACTATTTAGTATTTATAATGCTAATGACCTATAAGTAATGATAAATAATGACCTACAAATCTAAAATCATTTCTGTGTGTGTGGCCTCAGGCACCAGGTGCATGTGAAGGAGGAGCCCACCGAGATCGAAGAGGACAGCAGACCCGTGTCGCTCTTGACGTCTGTCACTCAGAACCTGAGCATGCCCGGTGATGAGCGCGACATGGAGGAGGAGCTTCCCACCGAGGAGCTGGAGTAAATGTAACGAGGAGGTGGGCGGGGCCAGCAGTCCCCGCCTCTCCTTCCTGCGCAAGGTGCAAAGTTGGTAGTGACCACAGACAAGCAAGGAAAATAACAAGAGATGACACAGAACTGACTACAACGTCAAGAAACCAAAACAGGGTTAGACCTTGCCGGTTCATAATGCAAAAACACAGAACATGTATTTAATTTTCCTCATTTTAGTGGGTTTTTTTTTTTGTTCCTTCACTGCTCTGCTATGCCTCGGTTGATCTCTTCACTAAGAAACATTTTCTCAACTCCCAGTGACAAGTCCCGACCCACTAACGCCCCAGAGCCAGCTGTCCATGACTCCTGGACTGGTGCAGACCTTGTGTCAGGCCCATAGAACAATCCATTTGAAACTGATGAGGGAAAGTTGGGTGTGGATGTGTGTGTGGAGGCAGACTTACCACAAGTCCTCCACAGCATCTCTCTTCGCCTCTCGCCTCTGTTCTTATCAGCTGTGGTTTGTTGGGGTTTTTTTTTTTGTTTTGTTTTTTTGTGTCATTTTCTCCGAGAACACCGCTCTGCTCTGGAGGGCAAAAAAACTACAGCTGTGGTTTACCTCACAATGACGTTCACGTGTTTGACTGAACAGAGAAGACAACGGGAGCGTCTTGAGAATGACCCTCGCCCCCGCTGTGTTCTGGATCTCTGGGTTAAGTCGGGGGCGAAACGTGGCTCATTTGACCGTTTCCTGAGCGCCAAACCAACAAAGACAAGGACTGAGGTGTGGCTTTCAGACAGAGACCCCCGACCACCTGACCCGCCGGCTCCCAATGTAAGCTCCCTGCCCCAGTCCCACCCCCCCCCTCTCTCCTCAAGCGCTCCTTCCTTGATCTTACTGTTCTGGGAGCAGTGTTAACCTTCTCATGACCACACACTATCTGGCTCGTTCTTGGATGGTATCAGCTACCTGGGAAAACAATACAAACAACAACAACAACAAAACAACACGCAACTGGGACTTTTTTATAAATCTCCCCTCTCATACACCCTCCCCACCAAAAAAATCTACAAAAACTGTGTATTTTCAGGAAAAGGGACCAGGACCAACTGGTGCTGGCTCTGTGTGTTTGTGTGTGTGTGTGTGTGTGTGTGTGTGTGTGTGTTGGGTGTGTGTAAGTGTGTGTGTCAGCACTGACAGCCCATCTCCCATGAGGCCTGCTGAAGCCAGAGAGGACAGATAGGAGCCTCAGAGACATCACTGACTGTACTGTCGATTGTGTGAGGTAGCTTTGAATTCTCTTTTAACACATTCATAGTCAGCTGTTTCTTAAGAATCATTTTACATTGTGATGTACTTATAAATGTTTCTTGTTGATTTTATTTTTCGATATTTTTACATGTATGTTTTTACTGACAGCATTCTGTCACCATTCCAAATGGGCTGGATTTGAGAGAGGGTATCAGACATTATTTTTTCCCATAAACTACTCAAAACGTCCTAGTACTTGTACCTGAAAATAGGACCACAGCTGAAATCAATCTATGAATACCAAGGAGACCAATTAGTTACACGATAGCACAGAAGACAGAGAGCATTTAATACCAGAGAAATGGGCTCGATCAGAGTGGGTTACAAGGTGCAGGTTCCCTGTACGATCCTGGATTAACCCTGCAGGCACTCATTCAGTTTTTATTATTATTATTATTATTGTTATTATTATTATTATTATTATTTACGTCATTTATTGGTTGATTTTAGAAATTTCTTTTTATTAGTTGATGAACATCAGCTGCGATACAAAGCATTGCTTTAAAGCAAAAAGATGTTGTGGTCACAGATTACCTCATACCACAGTGTTTCCCCTCGACTCTGTTGTTGAGGAGGATCCTTGCTGTGGCTAGCCAACACGGTGACTCTCCATGTCCGTTTCAGAGATCTATAGAATCAAGATATATGAAAAGCTGTCTGCAGTTCACTGTGTGAGTTGAAAGTGTCTGGTTAGCATGTGAGAATTTCGAACTTAGCTTTTCTTTCAGTGAACTCAAAAGCATAAACCTTCTCAGCAGTGCCATGCCAAATTCTACTTGGATTTAATTTAAATTTTCTCCCTCCCCATTTTACTTTTGTTACAGGTTACCAAAGAGATATGTAGTAAACCAAAAACCCTTCATTTTTTAATTTCTTCGTTTCTCTTCTCCTAAAGAACTGGCCAAAAGAACAGTCATCGTTTAAATTATTTGTGGTTATTATTATTTTTTTAGGTTAAATAATTTGTTCCTAACTTACAGTACAGAGCATTCCAAAAAACCAAAGTATGAAATGCAAAAGAGAATTTGGTGGTTTTAGAAAAACATGTTTAAGTATATGTTAAATGAGTTAATCCTATGTATGGTACAAGGCCAAAAAAAAAGAGAAAAAGATATGAAAATAAAAAACAGTATTAACAAGCCTCTTGCAGTTCCTTAGATAAAAAAGTAAAGCACTTAATGTAGGAAAGAAAGCTCTACTCACTCTTGCTCAGGCAATGGCAGTGTTAAAACACAACGTAGAAAGCGCCTCCAGGTCTAAGATTGCAAATAATGCTTTTACATGCGTACGGCACTTGAATGACCGGGAAACACTTCCTTTTGACACTAGAAGCCAGCAGAAAACACTCAGTGTTCCTATACTTATCAGATATAATATCCTTAAATTAAGCGTTTATCACCACTTCAGAATCCACTTCAGTTTAACAAATACCAAAAAGAATGGAAAAGAAAGAAAACAACAACGGAAAAAACTTCATCCAGTACAATTTCCCATTGTTTAAGACTCAATTAACATTTTATGTGATTAAATTATTGGTGCTGGGAGAGTCTATTGAACATTATTTAAAAAATTAATATTCATCTACAAAGCACACCATTTGCTAAACAAATGAGGGGTGACTGACATGAATTAAATCTTTTAAAAATGAGAAAACACACATTTGAGGGACAGTTTCAACAATAATTGCACTTCAAACCATGTTTAATCTGGGAGGAACTTTTTAAACTGTTTTTTTCCTCATTTACTTTAACTGGGTTTTGACTTACCTGGTTAAGGAACAAAAATGTATGTTTCTTATGCTCTAAACATCTTTTAAGAAAAGATAAAAACCAAAAATGTTGCTACCTCCTTTTGAAAATAGTTCACAAAATAAATGGCCAATGAAAGACACCCATTGTCATATTCAAACTAGTTCTCTCATTCATCCTCAAAAACAGTTGAGAACCAAAATATGCTTTTTGATGCATTCTTGAGAACAAAGCTTGTCTGGCTATCTTTGATTCCAAATTCATTAGCATGAATGGAAACAAACGAACTACACACATCACACTGAAAGAAAATGAGATATGACTACCTCTCCCCCTCCAAAAAAATGCTGAGTCTTGTTAAGTGCACAGCATTAAGTGGTCAACATATTTTAAAGGTCTACTCCAAATTACATATTCGCCATCTTTAAGTGTTCTATTAGCATAGTGTCCGTGTACAGGCTTAATTGTGTGTTCTAATTCCGCATGCATAATGAGGGGCTTGGCCCCCGCTTTAAGCCAATGAGCTGGCCAGTCATTAGAGCGCGCTCAATGGGGCAGTCAGTTGGTTGTCAGAAATGATGATAGGCAGAATGCATTAGCGCGGCCTCTGCGGAAGGGCCGTCCGCTTTCCAATTACAGCAATGTGCGGCTTTGTGATGGCTTCGGGTGGGAGACAAGAAAGCACGAACAGCCGCACGTGAACCACCGTGGTGCTCCTGGTAGCAGTGACAGTACAGCGGGTCTTCGTTATACTGTAGATCACACACACACAGATCATTCCTACGAGAGACAAGCGACAGGCTTGGCTGCAAAGAAGCGCTACGCGACTAGTGCTAGCAAAGCGAAACCAAAATATCCAAAGAGAAACGCAGAGCTTGTACATGCTGGAAAAAAAGGACGGCGATATAACGACGATGATAGCAAAGCTTATTAAAAGGATTTTTACTGATTCTCTCAGTAATTGAACTGCTGCAGTCACTAGATAAATGTCAATTGTGCTTTAAGGTACACCTGTAAACAAAGTTGTTTTATAAGATGTAGACTGACATATGTCAATGGTATTAGCGATCACCATAACACTTTCGTTATTCTTACAATCTTGTTGTAATGACGTATTACTGTATATTACCGCTTGGCTTAGCTCTCAAGGGCATCCCCCCTCCCCCTCTCCCCTCCACTCCTACATTTTGATTTTATTTTATTTTTTCTCAAAATAGTTTCTTTACTCTGATTTTCTGCACCTGTCTAGCTATTGTAAAGCTTTGAGCTCAGAATTCCTATACTGTACTGCTTATGCTGAAGTGTTTGTATTTATCATAGTATGTGCTGCAGGTATCATGGTTAAATAGGTTTTTTTCTGTCTCTTCCTTTTTTTCATTTTGTCTTCATAAAACGTCTGGGACGATGATTTTAAAAGTGTATTATCTCAAAAAAGGAAAAAAGATTAAAAGTTAGATAAGTGGTTTAGGTAACACCTGTTTGTATATTTATCTTAGTTAGGTCTATTTTGATACTTTTTGTCTCTGTACTGCATTTATGCATTTTTAAGGAAAAAAATGAGGAAAAACTAAACAAAAAGATGAACTCATTGTGTAATATGTTACCTCAGAAGGACTTTTCTCAAAAGACAGGACCAAAACCTCAGACCAGAAGAAAGAGGAAAAAAACCTGAAGAAAAATATGTAGCCCTCTCTTGCTTTTAAAAAGGAGCAACTTTGAGGTGTTTTCTGTTGGTCCTTTAAAGGTGCCAATATGTGTGTACAGATTCCCTTTAAACCGAATCATTCCTGCAGTTACCATAACCTCTCAAAGCTGTCGGTCACCTGGAAAACAGTGTTTTATGTTGCCGAAACTCGGCCTTTGTTGCTCAGAGTGGCGGTATGTGCGCTGGCTCTCAGCCCAGCACGCTGTTTTGGGAGGCACTCGTTAGCTTAACTGGCATTAACGGTGCGGTAATTAAAAATGAGCTGATGCGATGTCTTCGTTGTTTTATTGGCTTTCCTGTTCTTTTGTGGCACCGTGAGCCCTTGAAAATGTATCCCACTTGTCTCTAAAACGACGGGCCCGTGCTTTCTGTCGCACCCGCAATAAACGGCGATAGCCAAGGATCACGGGCTACTGCTGCTGCTGTTTTATATATACACTTTACGTTGAAATTTGAGCGTATTTCCGTAACACACACCCAACAAGACTGCCTTTTCAATACTCGCAAAAGTGGCTGTGTGTAAACCTCTTTCCTATCTCATATCGATCAAGTTTGCCACAGCTGTAAACAAACCTAGATGTGATGAAGGGAAATCAACATAGCAGCACTGCACCAATAGACTCTCTAGTTCCTTCTTTACCGCTTTAATTTCTAACATAGTGATACCATAGCAAGCACTGCCTACGTGATTTCGTTTAGCTCTGTGATTGGCTCAGAGTTTCAGTGCCCTGTGATTGACAGCTTTGAGGTGACTTTGTCCAGGAAAGGGATCCCTGCAGGGGAGCTTAGCCCGACGGTATTAACTTCTTTAGCCAATCAGATGGAACTACCACTTCAGCTCTGCTTTCATTGCATCTTACGAATGTGTGTAAATTTTTTCAGCAGTGACTTATATGTTCTTAGTTCATTATGTCTCTTTTTTTTAATCATTTTTGTTGTTTTAATATTCAAATGAGACTTTGGGGGATGAATAGGTGGTGGTTCTGAGATGGTATTAAAAAAACAGGCAACTAGCCATCCACCTTTATTGTTTTTACCCCGGGGTGACCATGTTTATGCCAGTCACTGCCATTTTTCATGCTGTATAATAAAAAAACACATATATCTGTGTATTTGTAACCTGAATCTTCTTGTGTCTGCCCATGCAGACAATAAAAAAACTGTACAGTAGCTCTAGTTGCATGTAATCTGTACTAATTATTGACAATGGCATTATAAAATGCAATAAAATACTTATTACACTGTCCAACACTGCCCTGAATGTGTGCTCATTTACACTGGGGTTATGCAGATGTGCACTTTTTCAAAATCATGCCACTAGGTTTTGGAGACCAGCAAGCGTGAGAAGTACCCATGCTGGTCTCCGTGGCGACAGCCATCTGTTGTCAGCTGGGTCTCTTGCATCTCCTCCTCTCTCTCTCTCGCACACTCATTCTGTCTTTCCCACTCTCCTCTCTCTCCACCCCCTCTCTCTCTCTCCCTGTCTCTCTCTCAGTCCCTGTCTCACTCTATCATCTCTCTCTGCAGAATGGACTGCACCGTGCAAGGCGACAGCAAATGTGCTCTCAATTAGGAACGAGAGAAGGGGGGCGGAGTCTCCTCTTTAAAAAAAAAAAAAGTGTCGTGACACTCAGCAACATGGAGCGTGTGGGTTCGTGATGAGCAAATGCTCGGAGATGATTTGAGGCAGTCTGCGTCCAGCTGTCCATCCAGAAAAAAGCTAGAATGGGAAGCAGAGAATGGGGGTGGTGGGGCATTCAGATGTGAACATCTGGAGACAGCATGGGACAGAGGTTTAAAATAACACCCAACCAGAGTTATTTGTTTTTTTTTGTAATGTAGTATTAAGATAATTAAATCCATTTAACATGCATAACAAGCTTCATTTTACAAATACCAAGTAGGTCTGCTGCCAGTTCGATTCTCCTGAAGGAGTAAATACTAGAAGGTGGTATTTGTTCAGCTGTAGGTGATGTCAACCCATCTGTGGTTCTGAGTTAAATACTGTACTGTAAAATCTGGTGCTGATTTTCCTACTGAACATTCAGGTCTGCGCTGAACCTTGTTAATCAGACATTCGGCATTCTCCTTTTCCAGGAAGTGACTGAATCTGCCTCCACTTTCAGAACCTCCCACGGTCGTACATCTATTGACTGTCACTCATAACTAATAAAGGGTCCATTTGAAAGACCCTAGGTAACTTGTATGAGCAACACATGCTTTAATGTATTTTGTGTTAAATGTTTTTCAGCAGTTTATCACCAGTCTTACTGATTTAATCGACATTAAAATAGTTGAAGAAAGTGTATGGCATAAACTGCACCCACTCTTTGCATAAGTGACCACCTTTCTCCCATTCTTTAGGTCTGAGTTATAAATGCAGGATCTGAGACTGAGAAAAGAAAGCAAAGTTACATTTGATTGATGTGTTTGGCTTCAATTTCCATTCTAAAGAGTGAAACTGCAGGTGCAAAAACATTTGGCATAATGCTTTGGTATATCTGGACTATACTACACAATACTATGAGCGTGGGGGTAATGGTTTCAGATCAGCTTGGCTTGGGGACTTTCTGTCTGTCAACCACCAGCAAGTCTCATGTTTCTGAGTTGTAGAGCACTGCTCATAACACAGAGTGCCCGATGACTGTTTAGCTGCTGCGCTACAAGCTCCGTCCACCAGGAGGGGTAAATAAACCAGTCGACAACCCAGCAAGATGAGGTCAGGAAAGGGAGAACAGGCCCAGTCAGAGTGTCCTCTCACACACCTGAGAAAATCGCGCAATGAGACACACATGCGCACACACGCCAACGCACACAGGGTGGAGAGTGTTATTCCAACCTGCTCTGACTCATGATCGGGTTCTCTTCTCCCATCTCCCACATGTCGGCATGACTGCAATATGCCATTGACAAAAAAAATGACAAAAAAGCACAGAATTCTTCCCTGACAAGGCATTGTCTGCCACAAAGACAAGACAGGCTGAAAAAAGCTGCAAAAGTTTTTGGGAAAAGTTCAACTTGTATTCCATTAACGCAGTTTATCAGAGAGCACACAGACCCGGCCGTCAGATTCCAGGACTATTTTAAAGTAACTTACAAACATCGTAGGAGCGGACCAGGTCACGAGTGTCCAAGCAAATGTGTGACCAGAGTCACAGAAATCTCACGCGAGCAAGCTCGTCTCTGCAGCAAACACAAAGGTCCATTTTTGACAACATCGTGAGAAATAAGGCGCTCCCATCTGAATGTTTTCGAGGACCAACACCACTATAAAGACTGAGAACCCTTTCATTTCTCTCTGGACTCGGGTGAACACTGTGCTCCTGCTAGACCATCCGCCACTGCCTCTGACCTGTTTACAGAGTGACTGTGACTGTTAAAACCCAGCGCGCAAACGTCCTCATCGTGTTCTGGCTCCTGCGCGACTCGCACTCATCCTTTCTCTAATGACGTTAATTAAGCAGATTCTGACAAAGCTGGGCTGGGCCGGTCTGGGCCACTGGCTCAAACAGGACTATAGACTGAGAACAAAAGCATCTTTGTGAGTGATTGGAACCACATTTTCATGCACCTCCCTCCCTCCTTCCCTTCCAAGTCATTCCAAACTGTTCAACCCCACCAAAAACAATTGCCATCAAAAGTTTAAAATAATATGTAAAAAGACCCAGCAGACAGCTGTGGTATGACACGCTGACACCCTCAGCCTCGTATTTACCCACTCCTACGCCCCACCTTTCTTTGACAATAATCACTCACTTCTGCATGCGAACGCTCTCTCATTCTGTTGGTCTCTATCTCTGCGTTCTTCATCACTGACCATCTTTCTAAGGTCTAACTACCTATTGATTTCTCCAGTGGAAGCATCTCCAAAGACACCAGCCTAACTCCAAACAAACATTACATAGTTTTCTCTTGATTTGCCAGGCATCCATAGTATAATGGATGGGCTTCTACATGTTCAGACAGTAAGCATGTATAACAATTGTGTTGCTTGGCCAGCCACTGTTCAGCCTGGTCTGGGCCATATTATTTCATTAAAATTGTGCTTGTGGTGTAGAATAACAGTCCACTGTCTCCATGGGACAGCGTCTAAAACTGAGGCCTTTAGAACTCATAGTCTCAGGCCATGCTCCAGTAAAACTGTAACCACAGCACGAAAATGTCAAATACCTGGGAAATGCATTGCTAATTGATGAACTGTACCAATGGGATGGATTATGGGGCGAATGTATTTCTGACTGTTTCTCTCCCTCTTTCTGCTTTATCAAGACATAAATTAATATAAATGATGGTTACAAATATGGATCCAGACCAAAGAACACAGTTTTGCTGAACACTGAGGATTTGCTGTAAAATATTCCCTCACAAATGCAATTGTACTTGGAAACAAGAGATACTTTGTGTTGCTCTTTTTCAGTTTTGGCTTTTATATGGAGTTGCATGCAATCATGGTGGTTCCCCCATTTGCCCATGACACCTAACATTATTATTCATTTATTTATCTCCCAGTTAAAAGGAGCTCATATATTTCCTTGTCCAATCACAGTTATACACAGTAGGCCAACTAATTTATCAGGGCAATCACCCTTCACGTTGTAAAAAATCTTTACACACTAAGGCCATGTTTGAATTTGATGACATTTGTAAATGCATGGCACATGGTGAACAAGGGTGTGCGTACATTTTTTTTAAATGTGTGCACCAGATTTCTCATGAATTTGTTGCAGGCCCAACAATAAATACAACTCAGATAGTAAAAACATGGAGGAATTCAGGATTAAAGCGGACAAACCACATATAAATCGGAATGCATAAAATCACCTATATCACCCCCAAGAGCAGACAGCATCTTAAAATGATTTATGATTCACGAAGCAGCAGACATTTCTCTTCATGTCAATTATGCACGTGATTTTCATCTGTTGCTCTCAAACAAGACACGTTTAAAAAGATGACGTAATTCATATGGATCACTGAAATAACTTGAGATCACTGAGACAATAATAATCGTCCTCCTCTCTATCGTCACTATTATTGTTCTTTTTATATTATTATTATCACTATTATTGTGGTTGTTATACGTGTTTACACAGGAGTAAGTTGTGTACTTTTTTGTATTCATACATTAATATTGAGTCAGACACGAGCTCGTGTTTCTTGCCTGAAGGGAGCATAGTAATTAGCCTTGAATGCAATTTCCTGTTGAAGTCTTGGGCTCTCTGAGGGGACTGCCGTTAGAAATTCAAGTTGAGACTTAGAAATCAGCGAGGGAGACAAACCAAGCAAGAACTCAGATGACCGCAAAGGTCCAAGCGGTTCCACTGGATCTTTGGACTTTTGTTTGTGTTACGTTTCCTCGCTTGTCCTGGAAGTAACGGGGACTCTTTTTTGTGGAAGTTTGTTGTATCGAGAGCGCTGTTAAGTCCTTTACTTTAGCTGTTTAACTGAAGATAAAGCTTGGGCAGTCTTGTAGATTAACGTCTTTCAATTGGATAGACGGAGAGGCAACGTGTGTAGTTGCCTGCGCTGAGGTAACTTGTGAGAAAGTTGAGTCACGTATGAAGGGAGTACAAGATAAGACTCCTCACTCCGAATGTGGACAGCTTTAAGTGCTACTTACAGTCAATGCAGAGACAGAATGCGCTGTTGAAACAACGGTAAACATCTTGATATTTTCAAGGTAAGCTTTTAAAAGTGGCGTGCTTTTCGCTTTGCCTTTTAGTTGTGCTTTATCGGGCATGTACACGTTCAACAGGTTTTCAGTCAAGTTTTAATTTGAACGTGCTTAGACTCGTTGGAGAACAGCCGATGTGGTGTAAACACTAGGCGCAGTATGTGTTTGTAAAGCAGGGATGCACATTTGTGCGCTGTGTAGAATTATGTGTCGTTTTTACTTGTGCATACGTTTCTACATTTACTTTGCGAACGTTTATTTGAAACTTCAGAATTTTTAAGAAGTCAGCACTTCTATGCTTTCTTCTTTTTGTACCAAAAAAGAACAGCCGTTACCCGCGAACAATTTTAAACATTGATATTACGCGAAGTATGATCTTCAGAAAAGATATGTGCATGCGTCAAGTGATGTCAGTCTGCCCCAGGGACTCTCATAATTCTCTGTATCAGGTCATTTGGAAGGTGACCCATTTGACACAGCTTTTGCCCACATTTGCCCCAGTTTACTCCCATGCTACCAACGTGTCCATATCTGACTGTGTGATAGTCACCTATTGCTTCAAATGTGGGAGATGTCCAGATCCCCCTGTCCCCCTTCCTAAAAAGAAAAAGTGAGAAGGATGATCACTAGCACTGGCTCAGTAGTGACCATGACATGTTCTTGGCTGTGTCTCTATCTGTAGTTTCTGGTCACCTGGCTCCCAGCTCCACAACAGATGCAGGTGGAGGAGCACAGCCCTGGTGCCAGCCTGCCCGAACCTCCAGATGGGGCCTGTCCCAGCCCGGAGAACATACCCCTGGAGGCCCATACTGCCTCTGGCTCAGGTACAGCCGTGAATAAGATAACCTGGGTCATGCCAGACCCCCCTCCCCAAACATCATATTTTCAGATCATATTACATATGATATTTACAGTTGCATTCTTACAGATATTATAGAAATTGCTAAAGATGCAGCATAATCACTGACACATGGACACATTTTACTTGCTTAATTAATGGATTTGGCAAAATATGTCATAATGACACAGTAATGCACAGGGTTATGACACAGACACAGTGTGGTCCAAGTCAAGCACAGTTATTCTTAAGCACTGCACTTCTCAGTGAAAAGCATGCAGTGTATCTGGTACCATGTCGAGTATATACTGTGAGGAATCAGAGGTGCTACATGCAGTCATCCATAGCCCATGTGTATGAGGGAATGCAACCGTGCTTTCAACTTTCTAAGTAAGAGTTTGCAACATGTGAGTCAGTGCAAATTTAGCTCCTTCGAGCTATGTCTCTTTCTCATGGCATATTTTTTTGGTAATGAATAAATGAGGACCGGTTCACCAGCCTTCGCTGAATATAATACCGATGAATATTTCACAGCTGAAGGCTACGAACATGGCCTATCAGCTGCAACCCTGTTCAGTCATGAGAGTCTCAGTTCTAGTGTTGAAGGGAAACATCTCACGAGCAGCTCCCATTGACATCTGGTTGTGTTTTTCTGTCGTCTTCATTTTTTTCTGTCGCATGTTTACATGCGAGCACAAACACGTAAGAGCGTGCATTTGCGAGAGTGCTCCACCTTCGCGAGAGTGCTCCACCTTAATCGCATTTTGCAACCGAGCCCACGTCTGTGTATTTAGCTGGCAGCAGCTCTGTGCGTCCCGCTCCGCTTTGATTCGACCCGGTTTCAGATGTGCGACTCCTTCTCTGTCTACATTCATAGCACTTCACTGGGCTCTGCAGCACATTAGTACACATTTGCTCACGTGCGAGAGCTGACCTCAGATCAGATGCAGACGAGACTGTCCTGAGAGTGAGGAGGAGGCATGCGGACCTTTGGAAGCTGACCTCGGATCAGACAAAGGCCAGACCGTCCCGAGTGTGAGGAGGAGGCATGTGGACCTGATGGTTCTGCATGTGATCTCAATCATGCTCATCAGGCTTGCTTCGCTTAGCACCACAAATGTTTTATACTCATTCCTTCCGGAGAGAAACAGGCGGATCAGAATTATAATTAGCAGCAGATAAATATTTTGTTTTCTGAAGCTCTCCAGAGTAGTCTCTGGAGTTAGGTGTGTTATGCTGACTAGTGTAGCCCTGGTGTTACACCTCGGGCAGGGGTCTATTTCTTGGGGAAGAACAGAAAAGGCTTTGTCACAGGTAGTTTGGAGCAGTGAGCAGGAGATTTACAGGGTCTCAGAATTCCATAGAAGAGAATAGGCAACTTGGGAATGACCTTTTGATCTTCAGTGTTGTCATACTTTCAGTAGGTCAGAGTGTCCGATTTGTCATGCTGCATTTTCCAAACAGCTCTGGAAGCCGCTCTGGAAACCGCGTGTCTTCATGCTATGGTGTTATTCTGCATGAGATGTAACTCTTCAGAACGGCCATAGAATCCAACTCTAGAATGACTGTACTGGGCCAGGATGCTCGCGGCACGGAATAAAAAAATAATCTGTTAGCAAGCTCATTTACGGCAGCCTTCTGGGTTAACACATAGACCGTCCCTGTGATGGTGATTAACAAGAGATCCATTGTGCAGGCCTAGCGTGCACCGGTGTGTGTTGGTGGAGCATTTTGGAAGCAGTATGCATGCTTAAGTACACCAGCTCAAAGCTGTGCGCCAGTGTTTGCCACAGAGATCAGCTCTGCAGACAGGGGCTCTTGCATTCGCCCTGTGAGCGGGCAAGTCTCAGCCCGGCCCCCCGTCTGCAGCTACAGCTGAGCGTGTTGGTTCCTGCGTGGCATGACAACCTAACCGCAGTCAAAATTAGACCACCAGGCCTTGTTCTGGTCTGCCCTGTGTTCGCTAATTACCCGGAGGTATGAATTTAGCTATGCATTGTGTCTTTGCTTTTGTCTCAACACGTGTGTTTGTGGTCGTGCCCGAGGAGTCTTCTCTGGGCCCCTGCTTCTGCCTGTGTGGTTGTTTGGTCTTGCATGTGGATCTTCCATGTGGACCTCAGTTAGTCTTCGTGGGTATATTTTTGTGTCTCTAAATGGCGCTCCAGTTGTTTGGAGTAGCCCGTCCCACTCCTGAGGGCAAACATGGCAGCCGAACTCACAAACGGTCGCTTTCATCACCCGTCTCCCTCCCCCCAACCTCAGAGCATCCCAGAGGGGCCTGCGCTGTTTCTAAATCTGCTTTTATCATCCAGCTCACAGTGACTCGGACTCAGCGCACACGGAGGGGATCTGGTCCCAGGTCAGCTCTTATTTTGACAGGCATTATAGATACAGGCCTGCGCCGAAGGCTGTGCGTTTGCATTAAGTAGGGCCAGCCTGGGAACACGAGGCTTGTGGGAGCCTCAACACTGACTCCATTCACTCTGCTGGTGAGGTCCTGGGCCATGGCAGTATGTGCTGCTGTCTGCAGGATGATTCCAGATATCCGCGTCCACCTTTGCTACTGATCTCAGAGCTTCAGTGCGACACACTGTTTCTTTCAGACAGTGAGGTAGGTCAAGGGTCAGCTGTGTGTCTTTTCTTTTTTTCCATGTCACCATAGTGATTCACAAATCTTGAGTCTTATTCAACTATGTATGAATAGCCACAACTTTTAGATTATTATAGGAGTTAATTTAACTCTGACGCTAATCCTCTGAAGGCTAAGAATGATTATGATATTAAGGCTAAAGTAAGTCTTTATGCATATTTGTCGTTCCCATCTGGTTAATTAAAGGTAGGAACTTGTGTGTGTGGGTGTGTGTTTTTCATTTTTTATTATTTTTTTTAATGAGTCGGCAGCATTTTTACACGCCCCAGCTCTGCTGCCGATCAGTGCTGGAAGACACAAATGAATGCTGGTTGCTTTTCTGTTTGTTTAGTTTTGTTTGGGATCTGTGTCAAGCAGGTGCAGAGGTAACAACGCTCATGCAGTTTGCACTGCAGGTATCGTAACAAATATCTTTTTGCAGTCTGCTCTTTCCAGCATGTAAGACACGGGAGCTTCAGGCACTAAAGGCTTATACGATGAGACAAGAATTTCCAGCATGCATTACCCCTCACAGTGATTACCCAAGGGTGATGTCCCAGTTATGTAACTTTTCCATACCTGACTGCGTCTGCAGGGCTTCTAGAATGTTTTTCAGCACTCAAGACAAAGTGCTACACTGATCAGCTGTGTGGTAGACTAAAGCCCCAGGGATGCTGGCACGCTGAGGCCTGGCGTGGCCCTGGGGCAGCTACGTGCTGCTCACAGGGCGGTGGCCGGATCTTTCTCCACAAGGTAGAAGGGAGTCGTTTCTTCTCACCCAGCCATGAAGATACTTTTAGGGTCTGCCAGGTCATACTTGTTCCTCTCTCTCTCTCTCTGCCTTCTATCTGTCTCTTTGTTCAGTGTTGCTCTATAAAGCAACATATATCTTTTTTCTATCCTTGCTGTATCTCTTTCACACATTTCACACGCATTTGGAATTAGTTTTGTTGCTGGAGAGGGGAGACGGAGCTTAGGGGCATTTATATGCCCCCGGGTGTATCATGAGACTAAAACATCTGTACAATGGGTTCATTATTTTGTCTTATTTTTGCACTGCTACTTTCCTTAAGATAGGACGCAGGGTGTAGGAAATCCGGGCCATGCAATTTTGGCCTCAGAAAAAGTTGAGCTAAAGTTTTTCACTGATAAAGCTGTGGTAAGATGGAAAGACATTACATATGCATGAAAGGAATTCTTTTCAATACCGATGCCTGATGGATCATTGGCTGTGTTCATAGAATTAAATGATGATTTTCATGGAATCTTTACATAGCATGAAGTTTTTCTTTTCTGGCTGTGACTGTTTAACTGATGGAGCACTTCAAAGTTACCTACAGTTACCCGCTGAACACTTTGATAAAAGTCTCCGTGTTCCTGACACATATAGTAATTATGCTCGTCATTGTTATTTGTAAGCGCTTACTTCCCTTTTGTCATCAGGTGTATATTTGAACTTCTTGTAGCATGTCTTATGTAGATGTCTTTTGCCATCTCCTTTGTGTGGGAAAAGATTACAATGTGTCATCATCCGAGACTCTGTGGGGTCTGTCTTTGATGCCTCGCTGATGGTTTTCTGTCATTGTCGAGATCCTCTGGGGAGGAATCCACTGATCTTGGAGTCGAAGAGTAGATCTGGGTGTGGCAAAAAAGCCAGGGGTGCCTAAAGTCTCCTCTCACTGCCTTTGCTCTCAGAGGAAGGTGGCACAGTCAATCCACTGTTGAGCTGAGTTTAGACTTGATGGGAGGGAGGGAGTGATGGAGGGGTGTGGGGGTGGTGAGAGAGAGGGACAGAGAGGTGTGGGAGGGAGGGAGGGAGAGAGAGGTGTGGGAGTGAGGGAGGGAGGCAGAGAGGAGTGAGGGAGAGAGGTGTGGGAGGGAGAAAGAGGGAGTGAGGGAGAGAAGTTTGATGAGTGGTGGTCTATGACATTTATTTCTTCTGACTTCCTGTGGATTCTCCCTGACCACCTGGGTTCACTAGCACTCCTTTCTTTTTTAAAGAGAATAAGAGTCTAATACGTTGTGTGAGTTATACGCAGACACATCTCCCACTGCCAAGACTTGATTCACCAAGCCTCTCTCGGCCAACTCACCCCAACTTTCAAACACAAGATGTAGCTCAATTAAATCCCTCTAATGCCTGATAAATACCACACATTTTCTCTTGTAATAAGCTTACACACCCCCCCTCTATTCTTTCCCTTAAATAATCCATGTATTTGGACAGATTCCAGCACGGGGCTTTGAAGCCTCTAATCAAGTATCTGTTTTCACTACTGGCTGGTTTACAAGCTCTAAGCCCATCATTGTCTAGCTAGGTTTAGTGAAGACGTTGTGAGTTATCAGTGCATCTCTTGTCATGGATGCGGAGTTAATTATTTTTTCACCTCTTAATTGCGCCCAACCCCCAAGGGTCAAAATCTCTGCTGCAAAATCTCATCAGATTCTTTTGTTTCGTTTTTTTTTTTACAAGGCCACAAACACGTTCCTCGTTGCTAATGCCAGTGTCACCAAGCCGTCTAGGTGGGAATGTGACAGCCACTGACTGTCAGAAATGGCTCCCACTCTATATGGGTTTCCCACCTTCAGGTAGAGCAAAGAGGGTCTTGGCAGCACGTTAAATGTTACACGGTGGCCATTAGCGGCCTCGAGGGAGCGGGGAGGAAAAAGTGAGTGGAGGGGATGGAGAACCGGCCTGCTGGAATCAGTACTTCATGGTATCCCTCTGCAGTCCGCACACTCTCCCCTGTCCTCTCCGGCTAAGCCCGCGCACCTGCAGCTCAGTTCTTCGTGCCGGGTTCACAAACGCTGACACGTGCGTGCAGCTCGCACGCCCTGTAGATCACGCGCTTTGCGTGACGTGAGTCTTTGAGAAAGAAGAAGCGGCGCATGCTTGTGCAGCTTCGCTAATCCAGGCGCCGAAGAGAACCACTTGAGAGGAGAAAAACACAAAGCACTCGTGGGAGATGTAGTTCTTTTCACCCATGTGCCACGATGCTCTCTGCTGTCTTCCCTGCGTTGCCTCCCGCTTCCTCCAGAACCCGCCGGACCTGCCAGCCCTGATTAAGGCGCTCAGCTAACAGCTGAGTATAATAGGCCACATCATTACGCCTTTCACTCCCTTCTCCTGTTTTTTTCTTACCCACTTGGTTCCACAGAGGGATGGTCTCAATTGGTCAAGGTAATTAACTTCAGAACAAATGGCAGACACGTTGGCCTGTGTCCTGGTTTGGGCAGAGATTAAACAGCGTGTCAGTGTGGCTCTTCGTGACCCCACCCCCTTTTTGTTTCCACTACTGGGAGCAAAATTGGGCATTTAATGCATTGTTGCTTGTTTGGAAGCAGCAGATGCAATTTTTATAGAGGTAAAACCATAAGAGATTTAAAATGGTGTGAGCGATTGCATTCCACTAAAAGCAGAATGTCGGGTAATAGCTGCACTGCTGCAAGAAGAGACTTGTGAGGTTGAGGGAAAAGTTTTGTGTCGGTGAGACTCTGAGAAAGTTTTTTGATTTAAGCGCCTCGTTCTTGCCAGGCTCTGTGCTTCAGCTGCTCCTCCGGGACGGAGGGGGTGTAAAACATCCCTAAGTCTCTTGTCAGGGTTTTTTTTTTTCCTCCTGAGTCGAAACATCTAAACCAATGATCTCTTTTCTCTTTCACTCCATGGACTGACTTCTGAGCAGGTATTAGTGAGGGGCTGTTAGGAGACGGGGTAACTCTGACACAAAAAAGGGGGGATGGGGAGAGCTGGCAGAATTTCAAAGTGTCCCTGTAAAGCCACAAGGCTCCTGTGCCTCTAATAGCAGACCTCATACCTGCCTGCTCTAAGCTCCAAAAAGACTAGCTGTGCTTTCACAGGCCTCCAGAGAGTAAATAAGGGAACACTCCCTGCAGGTGTAAAGTCAAAGAGGGGAAGCGTAAGCAAGGAAAAGGTGGGGAAGAGGAGGAGAGAGAGGGAGAGAGAGAGAGGGAGAGAGAGAGAGAGAATTAGCCAATGTCTGTTTAAAGACCAGTCAGTAGCAGTCTTGCTTACCCCATATGCCATACCTGTCATTTTTATTTTAATTTGAAGTACATTGCAAAATGCCATTTGCATTGTTGCTTTTTAATATGAAAGATTAAAGAATTTGAATATTAATGAAGTGCAATATTAGTACAATTTATAAAGTGGCCACAGTTCAAAAAGTTCCATGCACGTACTAAAATGAACATATTTTTAGTGCCACTTTATACAAACTGGGTCCAAGCCCCAGTGTCCAGGGCCTTTTACCAAGCCCTAAGAGCAGAGTCGACCTTGGAGTAATCCACCCTAAGTCTGCCCCAGCAGCATCTCCAGACCCATGCCTTAGATCGCTCAAGACCTTCACACCGTTGAGATACTCTGGCTTTCCAGTTTTCTGCAGTCCAGAGGTTGTGAGTGTAAGCCATCATATCTTAGTGTAAAGGGAGATAGGGTCTTTTCTGAACCACTGCTTTTTTGCTAGTTAGCCTTAGGCCATTCTTGTTATTGTGGAAAAATACATAATAAAAGTTAGAGGGGAACCTTAAATAGCCCCCACCCCCTCCGGCTCCGCCACAAACATGATCCATCTTATGTTTTGTTGGGTTTTTATTACCAACACCCATAACCTTATATATTTATTCATATACTTCTTTCTTTTATTGGGACTTTGAGCTGTGTTTACTAGTGTTTAAAACGTCCACACATTTTCTGCCTGCAGGTTTTACACGTGTAGAACGTTCTAATCTTGTCGTCTGCCGCGAGTCCAATTAGCTCTGTACTTTTCTTGAGACATGAACCAGAGTGCATGTAAGCCTCCTACCTTATGGAATTAGCTTGTGGCAAACAGTTTTTTTACCAAACGGATCTCAAACACAAACAAAAAACCTTGAAGGTGTAATCGTGGTCACTTTTGACTAGCTGGTGGAAGAAGGACTAGGTAAAGGAAGGGAATCGCGTGATTGGGTGTCCTGTGAAGGGAGGGAATCGCGTGATTGGGTGTCCTGTGAAGGGAGGGAATCGCGTGATTTCTCCGGCCCGTGCTGTTAATTAGAGTAAGATTGGGTGTCCTGCTGTGGAGCGGGTTAATGGCTCTGCTCCGATCGCTCCTGGCGTCTGATCCGGACCAGTAGGTATAAAGCAGGAGCTCTGTGATGTGTTCACTACAGCTGAGGACAACGTGTTGGAGGTGTCTGGCAAAAGTGAATCTATTTACATAAAAGCCATCGAGGACTACTAATAACACTTCGGGTTCTTGAAGGGTTGTCCCATTTCATAGTGGAAGATTTCAACCACTACCCATTGTAACTCAAGGGGTCATTGGGTACACTCAGAAAAAAGGAGCAGGGTTAAAATAAGAAATGGGATTGGGCCTGTGTCTCTGCAGGAAGTCTCCCTATCCATCTGTCTCTATTTGTTTCACTCAATATATCACAACTCCGTCTACAAAGACACTCTTGCACTGTCCCAGTGTGGCTTGAGCGGGCTTTGCGTGTACATTTACACATAACTGGAAAGTGATTTTTTTTTTTTTTTTTTTGGTATCAGATTGAGATGCTGTTTTTGCCAAAAAAACAAGAGGGAGGGAGGGAAGGAGAGACATCTGAACTGTCTTCCACATGGTGAAGAAAAGCAGCCACCAGCTGCCACTCATGTACATCGCAACGGGGGCCAGACACGGCGACACCTCCGTAATTACACCACAAACGTGCCAAGGACGCACCGAAACCCAACGCTGGGGTAACCGTAGTCCAACTCCATTTGCTGTCCCCGCCACTGTAGAGGAGAGGAGACGGAGACGTGTCTGGGGGTCACCGGGCTACGAGAGGCGATGAGCTAAGACTCGGACAATGCGGCTGCAGTTGGAGGAAACGGGGCAGGAAGCCCATCATGAGTTGTCTTGGTAACGAGCTGAAAGGTGAAAATGGCTTGAAGGGAGAAAAATGGCGGAGGATAGGATAGCTCCCGGTGTCTGGTTATCATGCTGTCATCAGCTAAGCCTGTCTGCTCCTTATTTTTTAATTCTCCTCACCTCGCCCCCCTCCTTCTCTCTCTGTCTTTCTGCCCCTCTCCTAAGCTTTTACCCTTGCTTTAAAAAAAAAAAAGATCCTTCCTGTCAGGAGCTACGGGGTGAAAAAAAAACCCAAGCGAAGTAAAAAAAATAACAAACAAATTCCCCAAAAAAAGATATCCCTTTGCCCAGAGAGGACGTAGCAGCGCGAGCGCAGGCTGCCAAGAGCAAGTGAAGGAAAAACAGGAGACTGCGAGAGCGAGCGGCTAAAGAAAATAAGCGGAGAGGAGATCGGCGGTGCCGTGGCGGGGGGACGCGGCGTGTTTATCAGCCTCCTAATCCAGCCCAGCTGCCTCCCATCTGGGCAGACGCGAGTGGAGAGAGAGGCCGCTGAGCCCTGGGCAGATTAGCACGGTCACGCCCCCACCCCCTTGTTTCTGTTTTTTCTCGCATTCTCTCTCTCTCTCCTCTCCTCCGCCAAGCTCTCCTCCCATGTTCTCCTCTCATTTCCTCTCCACCGCTGCCCTCTCCTCTTGGTGATGAGGCCCAAACCTGCCTTTCTTTGATGTCTGCCCTGCTCAGGCTCTCTCAGACAGCCCTGTGTAATCACCAAACCGCATAATAAGGCCGCTTGGCTCCAGAGTTTGTGTATAAAACACAGGCAGGCCCACACACACTTATATATACACACGCACACGTAAGCACATATACTGCTGTGCCCACAAACACGATACAGAAATGAATCTTGCGAAATGAAGCAAAAACCCAAACAAATAGTAAAAACGGTGCGGGACTATTATTCCCACCCCGTGGCATGTGTTTACCTGTGCCGAATATTTCTGGGGTCTTTGTAACAGCGCCTTTGTGTGCACGCACCTTCAGGTGGTGATGGTGGCAGCAGGCCTGCACTCCAGGAGGCCACGCCCCCCTCTGCAGAGAGGCCGGGAGACGCAGACGATGGGAACAACAACAACAACAGCCTCTCCCAGACAGACTTGAGTGGCACCCTCAGCAAAAGCATAACGTGTAAGCTCATCGCCTTCTTCTGCAGGACCACAATCCCGTGCATGGCCTCTCACAGTAGGCCTTTGTGTATTTGGACTGGCTAAAGGGGTGTGGTGTGGAGGGGGGGGGTTGTCTGGGGAGATGTCTGTTGTGGGTGGAGTGATGGAGGTGGTCAGAGGATGCTCTGAGGTACAGCCATCAGGAGGACATTACTAATATTGACTACGGTGAGCTCACAGCAGATCGGTGCTCTTCTGCGTGTGCATTCATGCCTGAAACATTAATGTCTTGTGTATATTAAGTACAAAGGCAAACAAACTACTATATTGTACAAGTCTACTACTGTACTACAAACAGGTCTACTAGTGTACTACAACCTACTATATTGTACAGGTCTAATGTTACCCCCAAATGTTTTGTATTTAACCCACCCTGATCTTATTCATGTACTGTTACCTTTGTAAAATCATATCTCTCTTTGTAACATCAAATTTTTTACACAGTAAGTGTGTGTGTGTGTGTGTGTGTGTGTGTGTGTGTGTGTGTGTGTGAAGACATGTGTAGACCATGATTAACACTGACTAAACGGTGGATGGTTGGTAGGGCTGAGTCATAGTCATACTACAGCTGGTGTAGGCCAACGCATCCACCCTCATTAGGATATGAACACACATGTCTTTCTGTTCTATATCACACAATATTTCCTTGTCTACTTTCTAGCACAGAACCCCGATATATGATAGAGATGATCTCTATATTAGGTATGTATATCCTCTGAGTGTATATATGTATATAGTTGATTAGACACAGCAGTGGTGCTGTGTATGTTTTTTTTTTTCTTTTCTTTTGCAGTCTCCATGGTTTGAGCGTGGACCACCAGTCAAAATACCTGTGGTAAAAAACTGCCCACCAGTGAGGGGAAGGGAGTGGTTTAGACCTGTGGCAACCCCTCACTGCGTAGCCCTCACTGCATACCCCTCACTGCATACCCCTCACTGCATACCCTTCACTGCATACCCCTCACTACGTAGCCCTCACTGCGTACCCCTCACTGCATACCCATCACTGTGTACCCCTCACTGCGTAGCCCTCCCTGTGTACCCCTCACTGTATCCCTCAATGTACCAGGTGCTCATAAAAGTGCTGGCGATGCCATTTCACACATGCATTCTCAAGGCATGGATCCATTACCCTGAACCAAAAAGGACAATCCCGTCCCCCAGATGGGGTGCGAGGCTTCCCCTCACATGGGGCGTGGGGCTTCCTCTCACAGGCGGAGGCGTTGCACATGGCTTTGCGTTTCGCGCCACTCTGCGGAGTGAGAAGTGCTCCCCAGCCCTGGCCCACACTACAGGGTCGATTGCATGTTTCTGGTGGTAACCACCATTGTTAGGACGTTGCCTCGACGACGGCACTAGATGTTGTGATATTGGCAGGTGGCTCAGACACTCACTTCACTACTTAAAGAATACGTTATTGTTGGCCTTGAATGGTCTGTGTTTGCTCTGCACACGGCCCATAAAGTAGGAGCTTATGTTACTATTGATTTACCATTCATCTCTGCAGCTGGATTTGGACCAGCCGCTTACAGGTTTGGGTCCTTATTCAGTCACAGGACACTATTTACAAGGCTGTTCTTTCAGGCTTTGTAAGTCGAAGATTTCTCAGACCTCAGAATGGTCATTGGCAGCGTTTCTGATTTCTTACAAGCCATGCTGAACACAGTAATGCACAGACATGTGGGACTGCAGAGAGTGTGTGTGCTTGTATTCACACTGCACTGCACTGTATTTGCAGTGAGACTGTGTTTGCAGTGGGACTGTGTAGTGGGACTGTGTGTTTGTATTTGCAGTGGGATTGCAGTCAGACTGTGTGTTTGCAGTGGGACTGCAGTGAGTATGTGTCTATTTGCAGTGAAAGTGTTTAGATTTGCAGTGGGACTGCAGTGAGTATGTGTCTATTTGCAGTGAAAGTGTTTGTATTTGCAGTGGGACTGCAGTACATGTGTATTTGTAGAGGGACTGTGTTTGTATTTGCAGTGGGACTTCAGTGAGTATATGTGTATTTGCAGTGGGACTTCAGTGAGTATATGTGTATTTGCAGTGGGACTTCAGTGAGTATATGTGTATTTGCAGTGGGACTTCAGTGAGTATATGTGTATTTGCAGTGGGACTTCAGTGAGTATATGTGTATTTGCAGTGGGACTTCAGTGAGTATATGTGTATTTGCAGTGGGAAGTTGGGGTCATTTGGTTCTGAAAGTAATGAAGCTGTATTTGTATTTGTATGCAAATGTTTGTTCTTGGTTATGTACACAGTTGTAGCTTTTGTTGTACGCAGTAAGTTTAAGAGAAATAAATCTTACTTGACATCTGTATGTTTATCTTTCTTAAGTTATGTACATTTGAGATGACACTGATGCTATATAACGGCTGGCAAGAGCCAAATGTGGTGGTTAGATGTTTGGGACACAGCCTCTCCAAGACAACAGGAGTTGTGGGGCGATCTCAGCGTACAGTGGTTGGTACCTACTGAGTGGTCTGAGGAAGGAGAAGTAGTGGTCCAGCCTCATGGTGTCCAGGGTGCCTGTAGGTGTGAGTGCAGGGCAGCTCTGTGTGGCTGTGAATAGGCCACGACTTCACGGGCCACAATGCCGTATGGTGGTTCAGTCATTCTGCTCTCGTGTTGGATTATGTGGATACCCTGGTTCATCCAAATGCCCCAGACGTGTTCATCTGGTCTGTCCGAGATTAGTCAGGATAACACAAGAGTCATGATATGATGACAATATGCAGAGTCTAATACTGCAGCCAGTCAGGTATTGCATTGCCATTCTTTGGTACAGTTTGTAAGTATGTATATGTCACCTGAATATATGCTGTGCTGTATACGTGGTTCATGCTGCATACAGGTGCATACAGCATAGCACTCAGGAGTTCAAGAGTGAGAAAACACACTACACTACAGATGATCACAACAATGAGCCATTGGCACACTAGTGTGTATGTGTGTGTGTGTGTGTTTGTGTGTTTGCACACCACCAGGAAACCCCTGACTTGCAGACCACTGGAGCTGAGCATTCGGCCCCCATAAGGCTGCGGCATGTCAGTCAACAGTGACCAGCCCCACGTTGGCCTAGGGACCAAACTGTCTCCCTTAGCGCCTCTGAAGCGGTCCTCTCACGGGCTGGGAGGAGGACAGCGCCACGGCACACTCCAGAGCTGAAGACGGTCGTCGTGGTAACCAGTGTCATGGTTCCGTGACAGTTCATTTAGATGAATTCCATTCACGGAGTTGAAAAGTTGTGAGGGCTGGTACTTAATGAGGCCGTTTGGAGCAGTTTGAGGCAGAGGCATGTGGAATGTGATCAGACCCAGAGGGTAGGGTGGAGGTGGCGTGTTCGTGTGTGTGTGTGTGTGTGTGTGAGCTGATCAGTCTCCTCTGTCTCCTCCCACGCTGCTTCACCGTGGCCTGGAGGGCCGGCTGCTTCTGTCCACACAGAGCACACGTGCTTCTGTCCACGCAGGGCACACGTGCTTCTGTCCACCTGGGGGACATGTGAAGTAACACACCAGCAGCTCCGTGTAGCCGCGCTGTCGGTTTGGGCTGCTGTGTGCAACTGTGAAGCCTCATCATTCCAGGAATTGGAGAAAACGGCTTGTGTGTCTCACATTTTAAGGCTGTTTTGTGGCATTACCGAGTAATTCCAGTTTAATGGTGTTCTTCGGTGCTGGCCTAATGCACTGCGAAAAGAATTTCCCCAGACACAGCAAGGCACTGCTGGAAGTCACTGTAAATCAGAGCGACTGCTTAATACTGGAAATGTAACTGCATTTAAGAACAGCCTCATCCTTCCCCATCCACACCACCGCCTGCCACGATGATGTTTCAGTCTGTTTCCCACGGCGATAGTGCAGCATGTGGTCTGTTCAGAGCTCGTTAACAGTTGCCACCATTGCATCATCGCCTTTATGTGGAGTTGCATTGCGGATCCGAGCGCTCTGCGAGTGATGTCATGAGCGCCGCACGTGTCCTAGACGACGCGCCTTGGACAGGGAACGGACAGAACGGGAGAAAGAATAAAAGGTCCGTCTTTCTTCTAGTCATGTCTTCATCAGCCTTTACTATACCCCTTCCAGAAATTCTGCTGCTTCCTGACATTAACGAGGGCCACATCCAACATGCATCACATCTCTCCTGACCTTGGGAGCGACACAAGCCTGCATGTAGCCCATGGGCTTTCTTACTTTAGAATCGCGTTGAATTTTGGGCTGACGTAGTTTTGCATCACTGCTAATAGCCGAGTTAATATATTTTCCTATTACGAGCAAAGAAACAGCTGTACGAAACAGTTTAGGCACAAAGGAATTTATTAGTTTGCGTACATTTGTTGCTCATTCACTGTCCAGAAATAACCACATAACCAAAGAATTTCCAGCACAGTGAAAATTCTTTGTGGCGCTTTTATGTAAAGTCCCAGTGTTGACAGGAAACCTTTGAGTGGGAAGCTGACTACAGACTGAAAATGCAGGTTTGTGCTCACCGTCAGTGACTACGGCTCCTCCTGACACTCTACAGTAATACATCACTGTCCCAGCATGCACGTGCCCATGTGCCCCCCCCACACACACACACATACACACACACACACGTCAACCCTCACCGATGGTCTTGTGGTCCTCTGGCCTGTTTGCAAACATCATCAGTAAGTCTAGGCTTCTCCTTTCTCTAGCACATTTTCACCCTCTGCTCTGTTTGCTCGTATCCGACCGAATCAGTGTGAATCAAAAACGACCTTTCCCCGGGGGCTCCCACTGTCTGCAAGCAGTCTGACCTTTGACCCTGATTCTGCAGTCTGCTTGTGGGGGTGTGTGCGCGCGTGTGTATTGGAGTAAGAGGTGCCAAAAACCCCAGAATAAAGAACAAAGGACAAAGGGCTGTGTTACCATGATGTTCTAATAGCCAGCCAGGGATTTAGGTTCTTAGCCAAGAATATTCTCGTCTCATGTGATGGAATTCTTTCTCTCTCTCTCTCTTTCTCTCTCTCTTTCTCTCCTGCCCATCACCATCCTGTTTCATATGTACAAGAACATTTATTCAGCCTCCACAGGGCTTAAATTCAGGACGTTTCTCCTTCATCCATTATCACCCGGCAGAAGAGCCCTGTCAGGGGAAATAAACGGCTTCAATGCAGGAGAGGAACCCTCACTTCAGCTGCACCTCTGAAAGTCTCTAATTAGAGCTCCCTTTGCCAGAGACCGTGTGGGCAATGAAGCCATGGCAAGTGGATTAAAACTCCGGACTTGGGCTCGCTCACCAGCTTGGGCTCTGTGGGGTGATCTGTCCCGTCCATGTAAAGACTGGGGATGAGACTCTACTGGGGCCCTTCATTCCTCCTATGTTAGCAAGGCCGTACCACTTTTCCCAAGTGTGCGCACGCACACACACACACACACACACACACAGAGCACATGGCTGGCTTCCCACCACACACGGTGCATTTTTCTGCCCCCTTATTGGTAAAGCTCGGGGATTTCCAACTGTTTTGATGTTAAGGCAATGCTTCTCATCAGACTGTTTATTTACGTCTTGCTAACTCGGGCTACAGCAAGCTGCACTTTCTCAGCAAGACGTGGCAGCTGAGAGAGTCGAGGTGGTCACAGTCGCAGGCCATGGGTGTCCGCTTCAAATGGATGTGCTGAAGTAAATCTGTGTGTGTTTGTGCGTGGAATCAGGGAATGCTGAGTCATTGCCCTCTGTGGACTTGTGGCTGAGAAACAGGAGCAGGATTAGTCACAGCATCTTGGGTAGAGCAGGAAGGTACATATGAGTGAGGAAGTAGCAAGAGAACTGTAGGGCTAGTGTACACAGCTGGGAGGGGCGTGTGCATGTGGGTGTGTGTGCTTGCACGTGTTTGTGCACATGTGTCTTGGGGCGGAGGTCTTGGTGAAGAGCAGAGTGGCATAGAGGCCTCAGTGTGTGATTCACCTTGTCTCTGACTCACCTTGTCTCACACTCGGCTTGTCTCACACTCGGCTTGTCTCTGACTCACCTTGTCTCTGACTCGGCTTGTCTCTGACTCACCTCCCTGCTTCTTCCCTCATATTTCCCCTCCCGAGCCACCCAACGTCTGCCCTGCTCTCCAGATCCGTCTGCGGCCATGTAGCTCGTGTGAAGCCCTCTGTCATTTAGGGCTGGAGGCAGGTATTTTTGGCCACCTGTGGTCCCGTTCACTCTTCGCTGCCTGAGCGATGATTTCTGCTTGCGAAATGAAATGGCCCTGCCTGTTTCTGAAGCCAGGCTGTCTTTACGCCCGAGCTGTGCAGTATGCTGCTCCTTCTTGCTATGAAGAATTGCTTCCTGCTAGTGCTTCCTCTAATACATCCACGCCATCATCTGCCATTAGTTCAACTCGCTCTCCCTCCTCCTTTCTCTGTCTGTCTGTCTGTGGTATCTGGTACACTGTAGACCCACAGTACATAATTAGAAGTTGACAGTAGGTGGACAGCTTGTCTCTTTTGATATGGATCGACCCACAGCCTGACAAAGACTTCTTTCTCCTTCCTGCTCTTCACCCTAGGCTGTGGCTAGAGCAGTTTAATGAGTGTGTGTGTGTGTGTGTGTGTGTGTGAGAGAGAGAGAGAGTGAGCTGGCACTGAGGCAAATTCTCAGTGTGTGTTGCTGCCCTCTGGTTCTGAGCAGACAGCCCTGACTCCTCCTGCCCCACACGGCCTATTTACTGCCCACACACAACAACAACAACAACAGCAGCATAGCAGGAATGTGACCCTTGTTATCACCATTTAAAGTATATCTCAATAAAGAAAATGCCTGTAAGTTCTATTTATAGCCTTACAGTGATTATAAGGTCAGACAAAATCCAGAGCTCTTGCATTTACTGTTGTATATTTGTAGAACAGTGCATTGACTTTTGAAATTTCTGTTCCTTCTGCACACACACATTGTATGTTTTGCTATATCCAATGATCATATTGTGGGTAACATTAGCAAATGGATCATATGGCTGGCAGTGGCCATTTTTAATATCTCTGATCTACTCTGTTTGTTTGTTTTTGAGCAATATGACCATCAGACCTGCTCAGGTAGCATTATCAGACCAGCTAGAATGTATTATAACTTTCAGTGCTGGTTTGCTGGACAGGGAATTAAACCTGTTCCTGGACTATGTGTAATCTTGGAATGTCCAAGTGATCCGGCATTAAAAGCTCTTTGTAGTCCAGATTTAGGATTACTCTTGGTGTGGGAACCAGCCCTCTGTGTTAATTTCATCTTCCAGATGTTTTATTTATCGCTCTCCCTTTCCCACTCTCGCCTTCTCTCTCACTCCTCCTCCTGTGGACTGTGATGTTGCGTTTATTTATTTATATTTTGCGTGAGAACTGATGCTTACAGTAAACCCAGCTAACTAAGACATACTTGACAGCTCTGTTTTTATATACTAGTTTAGTGAACCAGGGTGGCAGCCAATTACCAATATCAGAGTGTCTAAATCTAAACATATGGATTTTGTAATGATATATTCTCTTATGAACTCGTGGTAATGTGTTCATTATCCAACCTGCTGTGGCTTTGTAGAAGGTATGGAGATTTGACGTGTATAAACGGTTAAAAAGAAACCTCTCCATTTTCTTCTAACAAACCCAACATGTGGAGTGAAGGCTTGAAGAGATGAAAAACTCTTCGATCACACTCATTGCGTGACTTTGGAGGCAGGCCAAGAGTAGCACTGCTCAGCCCGTGTGCTTCCTCCACACTTCCTGTGATGTGTGCTTTTGTTTTTCTTTTTACTTTTAAGCGCCGTCTCGTAGACGGCGAGGCCCCGTGGTCTGGCAGTGGAGGGAGGAGTGTGTGTGTGTGTGTGTTTCTTGGACTGCGGTGAGAATAATATCCAGCACATCTCGTACACTGAAGACGGCATTTCACTGCTCTTAGGCCCGTCTTCAGCCCTCCCCCAAAACGCCTGAGCTGAGGTCACAGTGAAGTTCAGCACTAGGATGGTATTAAACATCACAACACACAAGTCTTAGCAAAAGTCCCATTTTACTGTCTCTCTATATATATTTACTGTCTCTCTCTCACTCTCTATGATGAGGGGGTATTTGTTTTGGCGCTGAAGGTGTGCGTTTTACATAGTTACTCTTTCCTCCAGCATTATTAGCGTATCGTGGCCCTCGAGAGTAAAATACACAGAGTACTGGCGGTGAGCTGATTTTGTGGAGCAACACGTAGAACATTTGTAGGCCATAAACTCACGTGGGGACTACATCTGAACTTCACAATGTGAACCAGAGAACTGGAGAGAGCCTTTGGCCTTCAACCGTGCCCTGGACGTAAAACCTGCCCCCCTTAATTAAAGCATGCGTCAGAATCTGAGTCACTGGCCTCGCCTTATTTTTGCTGCCTAGATTTGGAAGTGGTGTTAAAATATGACTGGACATGATCTCTTGTTTTAAGTGGCAAACTCCAGACCGCATGATCCATTTAAATGCTTGTCCATCACATGGTGGCCAAAATTTAATTGAGTGTTAATTGAGTGCTTTATTAGAGCTGTAGTCCAAAACGAAGCCCTTTTCACTTCTTTTCGTCTGGCTTAAAAATGCTCATATAAACATGGAGCAGAGAAATGATCTTTATTGAAGCATACAGCAGAAAGTGTTGCTCTGTTGCTTGCCACATCAGCTCTTTTTAGAACTGTATTTTACACTCGGTTTCCCTGAGAATCAAAGGAGATGGACTCTTGAAAATGTCCTTTGAAAAACACTGAAAGCGTTTTCATTGCTTGTGTTGCCAGAACTCTAAATTATCCAGCCACGTTTCTAAGATTCGAAGCGTCTATCGGTCGTTTCGTTTTTAAAGTCTTCTCTTGATTCCTTTGTGCTGCATGGTATTTGTATTCTGTGAGAGGCTTGTTTGTCGTGGCGTTTGTATTTGTGTCCTTCAGGGAAAGGATAACGATGAATGTGATTTAAATCCTCAGTCCTGTTGTTTGTGTGTTCCATTATTTATCCAAATGCTTCCCCAGTTCTTGACTAATGATATGCTAATCCATTCATGTCTCATGATTTCTGTTTTATTCATTCGTGTTTGTTCAGTTATTTGTTTTTATTTTGTTGGCTTTCCTTGGCTCCTTGTGAGTGGGTCGCGGGAAAACGGCCCAAGTAGGAAGGGCAAAAAAAAAAGAGGTGACACGAAAGGATAAAGACGGGAGGAATGCGCTAGCAGAAGCCCGATTACACGTTGGCCGACGACAGACGACGTTATGCCGCTGTCGTCCCACCACGCAGTGGTCCAGACATGCTGCTGACGGCCGGCTAGCTAGCGTGGGGCGGTTATTGCAAACACATGGACTCTTCCCCTCAAGACCCCCCCCATCCTTAGTGAAAGTTGAGGGGCTCTTTCCCAGAACTGGTGTAAATCTCCCAGCGCCTGACCCACCATCCCCCCCCTCCTTCCCCCTGGGCCGCGGGAGACGGCCGCACCCGCGCTCCTCTCCTGGGTGAATGCGTGCAGAATTTCATGGGGAGCATATATTACGCACATCTCCCTGTGGTTAAAAGTAGCCGTTATATGGGAGCCGTGATGTGGCGTGTTGAGAAGGGGTGAAGGCATGCACTTGTGAGGGGCTCGCGGGGAAAATGCTCACCCAAGAAAGTTAAATGTAGCCGCCTGTTCTCCTTTCTCTGCTTTCCTTCTGGCAGAGGGGCCTGGCGGTCATCAAAACACTTAGTAACTCATTCACATGTCCTCATTGGTATTCCAAAGGAAAACCCATGTGGCTTATGGATGTGTGTTAATGCATCAATGAGTGTGAGGCCCATCTGAATAGCGGAAGTCAGATACCAGATGAGTTTCCGGTCCACAGCTACGCAGCTATACATCATTTTGCTATACGGGGAGAATAATTGCATGATGGATGGACTAACCCTGTCATTTTACTAGCCCCGCCTCCTCTCCCCACAGGTCAGCCCCAGGCCAGGACCACGCCTACGAGGGAGCCTCCCACCTTCTCACCAGAGTGGGCCACGGCGCCGAGAACCGGTGGCAAGGCGCCGGCGCCCGGCAGCAAGGCAAGGCCACGCCCACCCCTCCTGCGGGCTGCCTCCTCGTCCTCTTCGTCCGCATCCACGCCGCCCCACAAGGGGCCCAAACAGCTGCAGTCGAACCCTTCACTCACCAGCCAGAGAAGCAAGGGCAGTTCCAAGTCCAACGGCTCACAGATCCCCACGGAGGCCCAGGACGGTGAGCACAACCCCGCCAGTGAGGCACTGTCACGGGAGGAGCAGAGGGGAGTGGCTGGTGGTATTGCACAGGAGGCTTGTGGTCAGGAGAATGAAAGGCAGGTGGGGGGTGGGGCGTGTTTGGACAACATTAGATCCTGCGTTATTTATATATTTATTTATGTTTAGTTTTGTTGTTTTAGCTGTTTCGATACAGTTAGAAGCCTGTTTTATTGATTTAGACCATCTGTAGGGAGCATTACAGAGCATCCTGTACCGCTAAGTCCCAGCCTTGTTTTGACTTTTAAGAAATTCTGTAATGTTATTCTGGGTGTGTGTGTGTGTGTGTTTTAGACTGCTGTGTGCACTGCATCCTTGCCTGCCTCTTCTGTGAGTTCCTGACGCTGTGCAACATCGTGCTCGACTGCGCCACCTGCGGGTCGTGCGCGTCGGATGACTCCTGCTTCTGCTGCTGCTGTGCGTCTGAGGAGTGCGGCGACTGTGACCTGCCCTGCGACATGGACTGCGGCATCATCGACGCCTGCTGCGAATCTGCCGACTGCCTGGAGATCTGCATGGAGTGCTGCGGCCTCTGCTTCTCCTCCTGAGCCTCCGCTCCACTAGAGGGCACTGTGTTGTTTGCTCAGGAGTCCGCGGAGTCCGTGGAAGGCAGAAACAGGATATGACTGGGAGAGGTAGGAAATGGGCACAAGGCAGGGTCAGTGCAATTTCGAGGACACACTGCCGGCCTCGTCAAACGAAAGCGCAGCGGGGAACGCTGGCGAGGAGGTCTAGTTGCATTTTCCTGAACTCTGTCCGTGCAAGAGCTGGCTGTCTGTCGGAGTGCTCGCGCTCAGGCCTGGGCGTGTACCCGGAAAATCCCTCCCACATTTCTAGTCTGCTTTCAGTGCTCGCCCTCGCCTTGCATCTTGGTCCCAATGCATCGCCGTGACGATGCATTGACGCTTGGTGACCATGGCACCAACGGAGAGATTTGCTCCACTCATTTCTCTAACAGAAGTCAGATCAGGGGAGAAAGTTCTCCAAAACATGGAGTCGCCCTTTGTCCACTCAAATGTTGGGAGATTTGATTTGGATAGTTCTTGGGCTCAACTCAAATGGTTTCATTTGATTTGGATAGTTCTTGGGCTCAACTCAAATGGTTTTATTTATTTAATTCTCTTTGCCACCAAGGGCCATTTGGGGGAAAAAAACTCCACAGTGGTCCTATGTGGTTTAAGATTCCTCAATAATGCATGCCACAACCATGCTTGAATAACAATTCAGTGCCTTTTTTAAATATGTCGTCATGTCTTCAAAAGATCTTAAATTCGTGTTCTCAAAGAAAATGCGACCAAAGATCAGATTTGATTTCAGCGGTTTGGCTATGCTGACACCCTCCTCTTTGTTTAAACATAGCTCAACGCATTGTAAAGCCAACGGTCATCTCTGAATATGCAGTTACTGTAGTACACACAGTTACTGTAATACACTGCTGTAGTCCACCGGCCACCTGTGGCACCCTTCTGACTTTAGCCACAGTGTTCAGGATTACGTAAGCCATAAACTGTGAGTTCAGGACATATGGATATGAGCTGGAGAAAGAGCTGTGTTTATTTAACATTTGACTGAATGCACAGCTCTCCTGGTGCGTTTACTCGTATATGTGAACAGAGAGGACTCTTACTCTCTCCATCCATCATGTGATTTTCATTCCTTCCATTTTGTACTCTTCCTAGTTTTGGTCATTTATTGCCAAGTTCTTTGACTTCCAACTTTGCCTATGTGCTGGAGCTCTGCCAAAGGCCCACTGACCAGGACCCGTGGGGGAAAAGCTTCGTCTGGCCCGGGCTGCCCATGGTGCAGCAGGCGTGGAGTTGCCGTTCGCCTGGCAAACTGGTGGTGGACGCGCCTGCATTCTTGACCTGCTTGTTTCAAAAGAGATTACAGTTGAGATTACATAGAGATTACAGAGAGATTACAAAGAGATTACACCATGATCACTTTCTATGATGGTTTGCTTTAGGACCTGTTTTCACTCCAAATTTGTTTATCATCAGCAAAGTATTTATTAGTTTTAAAACCATCCTGATTCAGGTTAAAAATCCATAGTGTAGCCAATAAGAGAGAATTATGTATTACTGAAATTATATACATTTCTGTGTTTGATTAGTAACAGTCAGTTGTCCTTATATATTTAGTACTATAGTACCAAACATCTCAACTCCACGTATAGGTTTGTTTTTATTTCAGCTTCCTTTTTGATGTGATTTGTGAATTTAGATTTAGTCTACTTATCAGTTTTGAGCAGAAAAAAAAGTAATTATAGTTGTTCATACTCATAATTGCTGGTGCTTCTTTGCCAAAGGTCAATATCAGCAGATGAGCAAATGATGTAGTTAGTTTCATGTTGTGTATTTTGTGCCTTAGTGAATCCTCAACAGTGAAAATGAACAGTCAGGACTAACGAGCTTGGGCTATGTTCACTTTAAAAGGCTGAAGTGACTCAAATCTGATTATTTGCCTTAATGTGAATCAGATCAGAGTTTTTTCAGGACTGTGTAGACACACAAATCAAATATTATCAAATCAAGTTATGAATGTAAACCATAAAGATCAAATTCGATCTGAACGAAAAATTGAACAGTGTGGCTTGCAATGTGAATGTAGCCTTGTATGGTGGCAAACACATTTGGTGACCTTTTTCTGCAATGTTTACATCTTGTAGATGTCTTTGGAAATTTAAACTGGAGATAATACATGAACCATAATAAACAACTTGGTGAGAGGAGATACGTCCTTATTCATTCTGTGGAATAAAAGAACAGTGCCACAAAATCAGAGCTCTTCGTTTTGACAGTCTCCTGATTTTCTGATATCTTTTGTGATATTGTTAAGCGTACACGATCTACAGATTTATCAGAGTTATATTAGCTGCCACCCCATAGGTTCATATGCTATATTCAAATGTTCATTATTCGTGCTTCTGAAGGCTGAATGCTGCTGGATCTGATGTGTATATTACCAGCATCAGGAATCATGTTGCTGTATCTAAACCTACAGACAGCGCAGAATCATCGTTAGACTTATTGCATCTTTCATGTCGTTATTTTAATAGGTCTTGGTATAGAAGGTCATCATACTTGGATATGTTGTCTTGAAAAGCCAGACAGCCACCAGGGCTACGTTTCAGAGTAGAAGAGTTTGCGGCTGCGAATCGATTTACCCTTTCTCAGATCTGCACGGCTTTGTTGTGAAACAGAGAACAGTTCAGTTTAATAGGTTCTTTAAGGGCTGCCAAAGTCGTTGAGAAGAAATGCCTCTCCAAGCCAATTCTGCAATTTGTGATGAAGGGGGCCTTGTTTGTATTCTCTCTCACTCTCCGCCGCTCTCTCTCTCTATTTCTCTCTCACTCTCAGTCTCTCTCTTTCTCTCTCTCTCTCTCTCTCTCTCTCTCTCTGAAAGTTTTCAACCCTCTAGTTTAAACATGGGTTTCAGCATTAGGACATGATTCCTCTGTTGGTTCCCTGCTGATCTCTGCAGTGTTCAGTGATATCCCAGCACATGAAGATAAGGACTCCACTGTCCTAGTCAGCCGTGCTCCTGCACCCAGGCCTGTCCAGGGCAGACAGAGCTCCCGTTCTCTCCCCTTCAAGGGCTTCCCCTTCGCCGGAGTGGTTAACAAGCGCATCTTTGGACATCTGCATGATGTTCGATGAGCCCAGTGTCCTCAAACAACACACATGCACACACACTCTTTCCAACAATCCCCTCAAGATATTCTCATATTCTCACACTTCAGCAACAGAGGACAAGTGGCTATTGAATATTAACCATGAAATTACAAAGCCTGCATTTTAATAGAGGTGAAGAGGTCACCAACTGTGATGAAAATCATAAATTAATACTCCTGACATAAAACACGACTTGCCTTTGGCAGATAGAAATTCAACTTCTCTTTCCCCAAGTCAAAGAGAGCCAAACAGAGGATTGAGCCTCTGTCTTATTAATGCAGGGTTCAAGGGGGAGCAGTGGTGGCTATCGAGCTATTGTTTTTCAAGTAATCCAGTTCACCCTGTAAGGGCCTCGGACTTAAAGCCAACTATAACCTTCAAGAAACGTGAACAAAGATAAGAGGCATTTGAAGCAATCCTGGTTGGCAGCCTTCTCCATGACATTTTTAAAGCATTTTAGATCAGTTCAGAGACGTCATCCAGTAGAACTGAAGGACATGCACTAGATGTTTCCAAACTGGTTAATTGTGGAACAGAGATTTTGTTCACTCCTGTAAAGACTTCCCCTTGAGCAGGATAAAAGGAGAAACATTAGGTAAATTTCTTTGTTTTGTATAAATGAGGAGTATAGTTAGAGACTAAAGCCTTCTGCTGTTTTTGCTAATATGCAAGCTCCATCATATTTAGTGGTTTCCTCCTCATTTTGTGGGTTCTGTACACTAAACACTACACTAAACACTACACTAACACACACACACACACACACACACACACACACATGCCGATCAGAGTGTTGATGTGTCACAGGAACTGTGGGATAGGAGTCACTCTCCCACTACAACCAAACATCTTCCCACATTAAAGAGGGGAACAGCTGTAGTGAGCTCACTGCAAAACCTGTTCCTGGGCCATCACAGTATCTCTGCCTTTCAGACACCACACACACACACACACACACACCGTGGCTTATAAACACATGTGCACACAAGCTACAAATGCATGCATCCACCATCATGCCAGACCACATTAATGTGTTACAGATTAACTATGCAATTGAGATAGAAACAACAAATAAGAAATAGCTTTGCGGTCGGTTGAGGTTTTTTTTTTTCAGACCTGATAAGATTGGTAGGCAGTGGAAGCTCTTTATGTTGGAGTGAAAATGAGTCAGAGTTTAAACTTTCTCTTTTCCTGTCTTCTTGGTTTGGGAACTGGAATGCAACTATTGGCCAACTGGATTAGGGCACAGAGATCTGTCTTCCACGGGGCTGTAGACTATTGTTGAGGACAGTGTCACATTTTATCCTCATAACTCCCTGTTGTAGTTATTTATGTAGGAATTTAAAACCAGGGAAACTTGCTCATGACAGCTGACACAACCCTGTTTCTGCCAGGAGGAGGAACTATTTGTTATTTTCTAATCCTTCAATGCCAATTTTTCAAACTAGAAAGACAGACTTTCTTACTAATCACCTGTTTGACTCCAACCATCACTAAAAATGACTTTAATCAAAAACAGCTGTTCACTGTATTAGCCATGGGTCGAGCACAGAGGGCATCTTGGTTTTATGATCTTGTTGTAATTTGGTAATCCAGATTAGTCATGGGAGACAACCGAAGCAATCGGACAACTGTCGCTCTGACAGTCTGTGATGACCCATTTCAGTCAGGGTTTGGATGACAAGAAAGGCCTAATCCATTTCACTTTTTCCAAATGATCATATATAATGTTGTTTTTCGGTGCTTTCCATGTGTAAGTAACACTCCCAACAAACAGCAAGCCAACAAGTTTGGAGTTGTCATCAGAATGCATATCTTCAGTCAGTGCTTTGCAGGCAGTCTTTGGAACTCAGGACAAGCCAATCACAGGGCTCGCACAAGCTCCCTGTTGCTTGTTTGAAAAAAAAAAACATCTTGGCTTGTTTGATTTGTTACTGCTCCTGTCTTACGGAAGCAAAAGCAAAACCAGGCTTGAGACTACTATTGTGAAGGGGTGGAACGCTGCCCTCGGAGAGCATCCCAGGTCCACTTCTAACTCCAGACTCAGCATTTAAAACAGAACAAGAGGAATGGCGTCTGCTAAAGAAAGAAGGACATTAACATTTAAAACTCAGGTTTCTGTCTAATGATCTCAGAGCATGCAGAATGCTCTTTTCCCCCCTGTGTGATCACTCAGTGCCATCACTCATTGGTTCAATGGATTCTCAAAGAGAAATGAAGAAATGTGGTTGTTCGTCTGGCCAATGCAATGCACAAAATAATTAAACGACCCCATTGGCACTGACGAGACCGACCAATCACTGCACGCCCAGCCATCCGCCCCTCCTGTTTTTGTGTTACGTCTGTGCTCCTGCATCAGCGTTGTGCTGCGTGGAGGTTTTCATGGGAAACATGTGTTGAGCAGTGTACCCCTTTTTAGTCCCACCAGCTGCAGTAAATGACCCTGCAGCTCACACACTTCAGCCTGAGAAGCCACAGTGCACAGCGAATGAATCAGAGTACCGTATGTAATATGGAACAGGAGAGATGCCAGTGTTTTAATCCTGAATGATTTTCTAGAAGAACCATAATCAGAGATGATAACGAGCTGTATTTTCCCCCCCTTTCAACTGTAAGATGACTTAAATGACCCATTTCAAATTGGAATGGTCCTTTTAGAGTGCTGTTCTGCATACTGGGTTTTATCAAACTGTGGTTGTGTCTGCAGAACAATTTTTTTTCTCTCTTCTTCTCATTTTTTTTAAGTAATCATCATACATCTTCATAGATGCATGACAGAAAGATTAATCAACCTATCCAAATATCTTTGGTGGAAGACGGATTGCAGAATAATGAATCAATCGATGGATGTCCAGATATATTCCTCTCTTTTTAATTGAAGTTTGGTGGGTGGACAATGGCTCCCTGTGACTACACAATGAAGGCGCAGAGGATAATGGTGGTTTGAAGATGAAGGGGGAAGATTATTTCCAGTGGATTGCAGAAACCAACTCGGGCCAAGTTAAATTAAAGGCAGAATTTGCACAACAGATGTGGGGGACAGCCAGGAGTGGAGCCTGGACAAACAGAGGCCAGCAGACACCGAGGCTCTTAACGACCCCGGCGTGGTGTTGATTCAGACCTGGGTATGGCCCCTCACAATTAGTGGCCGCATCCACCCACATGACTTCTTATTTAATCAAAGTGTAAAAGAGAGAGAGAAGGAAGAAGGGAGGGGGGAGAGAGAGAGGGAAAGAGAAATTAAATGGGTAAAAATTAAAAGATGGAAGAGATAGTTCAGCAGCCTTTTATAATGAACCTGCCACATGTACAGAGAGCGTTGGCCACTGCAGGGCTGAGTATACTCACTTCTACTCCAATTGGTAACCCTACTGAGTTTGGTAATGCCATTTCTGTTTATGCAAACACACACATGTAACATGAAATGCATGGAAATACCTCGGTGCATTTCAGAACTCTTCTACAGTAAGTGTATAAATGAAGAATTTTATTTATCAAGCAGATACTGTTGAGAACGTATTAGAAAGATGTCAGAAGGTGGTGGTACCCTTAAGTCAAGGGGAACTTCTGAACGAGGACTCTTGTATAAGTCTTCCATCCAGGAATGTCTTTATTTATTTAGTTAGTTTTGAGAAATTCTTTCTGCAAAATTCTTAGATCAGCTGAATAATGTCACAGCATCCGCCCTCCGTGGGAGTATAAAGCCCTCGGTATTCAGTCCTGCTTCTCCAGCAAACCGACAGCTCGAGAGGCGTCTCGAGTATCTCTGTGAAACGCTTCTGAAGAAAGGCGGCGTGTGAAAGCGGGCGGGGAGCAAACTTTGATCCCGGCGTGCGGGAGCTCTCCGCCGCAAGGCCGAGGCCTCGTCCGCCCAGAGTGTGGGGCTGCTGCCTTGCAGGGGGGCCGTCTGATCGGCTCGGTCATTAGAGGCGAGGAGAGGTGACAGAAATGGCCGTGCAAGACGCAACCGGCTGATTTACACTTATGCTGCCAATCGACTGCCGGGTGACTCAGGTGTGTTTTAAGAGTGTCTCGCCATGATGATGAATGTGGCAAATATGGCATGTGTAAGTTCACAGTATCTGGATAGAACATGATAGACGTGTCATGTAGCTCAATATTCCAGAACAACACTTCCATTTTGACGGTTAAAGACTGCACTACCTAGTTGAAACTGGGGGCTTTAGCATCTAATAATCATCTTTAGCATTTAATAAGCAATATGCCTATTCAAGACAGTTAGCGAATATGGTAGAAGGGCTCGACTATACAGGAACATTAAAGGATATGTCTCTGGTCTGCAGTTACTTTTTTAGATTTGAAGGTAGAGTCAGTGATCTCTGGTCTTTATGCAGGGCAGTGGACAGTAACGAAGTAAATGTAACTCGTTACTGTACTTGAGTAAATTTTTTGGGGTTTTTTTTTTATACTTCACTCAAGTACTCAAGTAACTTTTACTTTTACTCCACTACATTTAAAAGTGAAATATCTTACTTTTTACTTCACTTACACTATGCGAAATCTGTCGTTACTTCCGGCTTAATGTGTTCAACAAAGTAACGTCAAACCAAAAGAAGCGCAAAGCATGCGCACCAGTCAGCGTTCAGTTCACAGGTAATGCAACAGCATACAAGTTAATACCGGTATTACAACAGCAAGACAGAAAATACACCTACTTAAAATGGATGAATCTACTGATTGTAACGCGCCACACAATCCATGGCCTTATTTGAGCACATTTTTGAAGTAGTCGAGGAAAAAACAGACTCGTTCGTTTTCAAGTGCCTTCTCTGCCTGCCTCAGTATATGACATCTTCCTCCAAAAATTCCCCATCCAATTTAAGGAAGCATGTAGAGGTAAGATAATTTCATAAGCCTACTGGTCATTTACCTTAATGAGAAATGTAACAATATCTTGCAGCAGACCGTTTATTTGTGTATGTTAAAATAAGTCAGACATTATCATTGTATACATGGTTAGTTAGCTAGCTAGCTAGCTAAATATGCTCTTGCTAGTACACAACCCGAAAACTGCCTTAGCAACGCACTCTGCGTGTAGCTAGCTAAGTTAGCTAGTTATTTGTTTTACCATAGTTCATAGTATTTGGAGATTCAAGCTAAATGCATTGCTATTGTGAAATAATAAACATTTGAACATAGCACTTTACATTAGAAAACAAATTCTATTTGGTAGGTTTTACATGCAGAGCATGGTGCTAAAACAGTTAGCAGGTAGTTGCTAGTTGATATTTTGCCTTAACGTTTGTGCTTTTGCCTATGCTAAAACTATCTAAAGTATTCTGCAATATTCCGAGTTGGTTTCTGAGGGCAGGTAGCATAACCATTTCACATAGGGGTAGACCTCACTAAAGTGTTGAAGCCTTACACACACCTACTCAAGCTCTCTAAGGATATGAACTTCTCAAACCTCTCGAGACCCTGGTTTTTGCGACCCCTTAATCATTCATAATAATTTCACTGAAAAAACATTTAGAAAAGGACGAAGAGAATTGCTTAGGCTTGGTCTTGGTTGTGAGAGGCACACACATCTTGTTCATTTGATTTATTTTGAGTATCTTTAAAATAGATCTCTCCCCTCAAACATAGGCATGAAATATGTTTATTAATGTAAAAAAAATGAGTTGAACATTTGGTGGCAGGTTAGTGGCTTGGCACAGTTACGTGGACCATGTGACATTTCTGGACTTCGATGTTGTCCTTTAGAAATACTTAAAGTCCTTTGTTTTAAAAAAAGGTACCCAACAAATGAGTGTTTCTAGTCTTGCACAGATGTTCGTCTTTCCCTTTGAGATGCTGCTGGGTAGATTTCTAATGAACGCTTTCTGGCAGTGCTGCAAACTTCAGTTTATGGCCTCGGTGTTAACAATCCAGATTCTAAGGCTGTAGAACACTTATCAAACTTCAGGAATGACACATTTCTACCTTAGCTGTCAACCGGTGGCAGTATGTGGTAATTGTTATTTACCACATACAAATAAATACAACCCATTATTATTGTAGTCTGGGTCTTTGTGCATCACTCACCTTGTAAATGATGGAATAATGGTGCTTTTGAGTAACAGCAAATAACATAGAAAGCCTTTTAACTAGCAAAATGCCTTTCAGATTGTCTACAATGGCTCATGAACCAAATCTTGAAGCACTGTGTTTTCTGTAATGTTCTAACAACTGAGTTTCCAAATCCCTCTTTTTAAATGTGTGCATTGTCAGTCGTTCTGCAAAATAACTCTCCACATTTTGTGCATCTGAAGTAAATGTCAAGTAAGCCCTTGGCGGCGTTTGTGAGTCCAGGCTGCCGTTAACCCATTCCTGGCTCCTTAGACAAACACCCAACAGACTGTGTCTTTGTAGCAGTGCTGCTGTCCCCGTGCACTGGGTTGCCGCATGTAAACATTTCCTCGGCGCGGAGGGCCTCTCCGATTTCACCCTGATCGTCAGTTCAGCTTAAAAATTTTGGAGAACGTTGTCTCCTCTAATATTTGCTCATGCTTGATTTGAAACCCCTCGCTGTGTGAGAAAGCCGTGGCATTCGGCAGGGTGATTTGGACCGTGCGACAAGCGGCCCAGGTGAATCGCATTAATGCCGGAGCCCTGGCCGGCGTGCTCACTGGAGCGCCGGGTATTGATTCTGGAACGGTGAGAGCAGCTCGATTTCCGGCAGCCTTCCAGCATTAGAGTCCCTGTACGGTCATGAACGGAGCGTGCTTTCGAACTGCTTAGTGAAGATGTCTTATAGATCAGTTCAGTAGTGCCGGCAGGGCCCGGATGTTCAGACGAAGGTGGGCGGAGAGGCGGAGTCCGGTGCCACGGGGTGTGGGGGGTGGTCAGATGAGAACAGGAAGACAGTTGTGACATGGTGACCCAAGCACCCTGGAGTCCTCATGTCCACTGTGGGAAGAAGCAGACTCTTTACACAAACATGGGTTGCCTCTCCACCTTCTTTTATGCTGTGTGTTTGTTTGTGTGTGTGTTAAAAAAAATCCTCACCCAAAATGACCCCCGTGCTGGATAACAGCCCTTCAGAGACAGCAGAGACAGCTGTGAGAACCGAGAGGCACGTCGGGATTTCCAAGCCCTTTATGCTGAACTCCTTTTTTCATCCTGCTCATTTCACGCAGATTTACAGGGCTGCTGGGAGACATCAGGTGTTTAGGTCATAACGGACCCGTTGCCATTGAAACCATAGAGCCGGCCTCCATTCACATGCTGTTGTACAAACACCTGTTGACATCCCTTAAGTTTCCCTGTAAGTGAACATACCATTAGGATACATGTGCAACAAAGCAACAGCAAAAAATGAATAGCATAACTACTTAACGTTAAAGTTCCTGTCATTTCTAAGTGAAATATTGAAGGGACTCCACCGCGGTAAGTCTACGCTCACCGCTGCTTTTAGTGAGATCTCTTTAGAGGTTCAAGGCAGTCGCACTCTTTAAAAGAACGGAGTTGTGATCTGTTTTGTTATCCACCAGTTTATCACCGAGTCCCCCTGGAGCAGATAAAGAGCCTGGGCAAAGTGCACAAAGTGTGAATAAGAAACACTCTGCAGAAAAATCAGGTTATTACTGGAGCAAATGTAAACACGAGACAGCATTTTCTCCACTGGCTCTGATGGGCTCTAAAAGTGTGAACAACCCTATGACGGCCTAAATTCTCATTCCACACATAATCTGTCTGCAAAGACACTCAGCATTTAATCATTAATTTTTGTGAGAGTTTTCCCCTCCCTTGGGTTGTGGGAGAACGCAAAAGTGCAATAATAATAATAAAAAAAAGCCTCTGTTTATCTAGCACTTTTTATACATTTCATATCCAGCTAAAAGTGCTGTACAAGCATGATGAAAAAAGACAAATATTTTAACAAAGCATAGTGAGAAAGGGGGAAATAGAATGAATAACATTATTTAAAAAGATTTAGAACAAAGCTAATGAAAATGATTCTAAAAGTACCAATAAAATGTAATGAACTGCAAAAGCCAGCCATCGCCTGCGTTTTAGTACCTCCTGGTAGGAGAGGCCCAGAGGACTCTGCTCATACAGAACAGGAAGAAGATTCCAGTTTAGAGCTTAAGACACACAGGCTAAGTCCTCTGCTGTCCTTGTGATTGCCTGGACCATCAGATCACCCAGCACATGCTGATCGTAGTCACAATCTGTATTTTAATTCCGACGCTGTGAACCCTGGTCAGTGCATCGTGGACTGGATATTTCCTCGTCCCACGGCTGTGTGCAGTCGCCACAATGATGCAGTTTTGGGTGATGTTGCTAAGCCAGACGTGAGAGGACCTGGAGGGGTTGTTTTTTTTGTCAATGGAGTCAAATGGTGTTTCAATATGGAGGGCTGCAGCCATTGAATGCCTTGTTAAACTGGGTGAAAGGGGCCGTGTGTGTCGCTTCTGGCTACCTTGGCGGACAGGGTCTTTTGCAGGCTAAGAAACCGCTTAAATTACTTCCGTAAACTTCAGAACAGACTAACCTTCAAAGGAGACCAACTTAAACAGTGAGGTAATGTAGCTTCACAGTAATTGACCAGGAACTGATCACAAAATTGACACATTTTCTAATCAGTCCAGCGTCTCACATGCGTGCACACTTTAAGCAGTCTTTCCCTCCACTCACTGGCTATGAGTGTTATGTCTAAAACACTGCAGTATTCAGTGGTCTTTCGTCTTCAAAACTCTGGCAAAGTCTTCAAGTTTGTCCTCGAGAGGTATGAGTAATGACCTCCGTTGTCCGTCCTCACAAGCGAAACGACTCTGAGCTATTCAGCACCATCTGTGGCAGGGCTAAGAACATGTCCAATCCGTCCCTTTGTCAGGTGGGAATTAAGCTTTTCTCGCCGACTGCTGGCAGAGACGGAGAGAAAGATAAATCAGATGACTTGAGAGAGCCATTGTGGACCTGTGATTGTCTTTCACACTTGAGCTTCTGGTTTAAATAGGTCGGAATTTCATACCCACGTCTGAAAGGCTGCTCTGCCTTTTTGGTTCTGTTTTAATGCTAGATTATTAAAGACGTGGACAAAGGGTGACGTCTTCCATTCGTCAATGGAAGTGAAACATCGGCAGTTGTTTTCAACGATTTGTTGAGCTATTTTCTAGTAAGTTAGTCTTGCGCTGCTCCGGAGCCGTTTGTGAAATGCTCCAGACTGGCCTTCAGTGACAGCATTGTTGACCAGATGTTTACACTGACCAGTGAGGGTTTCTCTACCTTTTTTTAATGAGGTCTGGATTATGCAGATGCCAGGAGATGTGGACGGTGAAACTCCACAACCAGCCCCCACTTCAACCCCCATCCCCAGACCCGTTGGTTCAGCCTGAATAACTTTGTGATGTGGTGTCCTCCAGTGTAGCGCAGAAGAATTACTTTGTCTTATCTACCAGTGGACAGGGGATGACCTTGTGGAGGGATGAGAAAGGCAATTAATACAGCAATCACTTGTGCGGCTTCAAGAGGTCTTCACCAGCTCCTCCACTGCTAACCTTTTCAGCGAGAGGCAGAAATGAAGTCAGTTCTGGTGTTTGACTTCATGTTCCTAAAGCTACAGTTAAAATGGACTCCTGGGATGTTTACTGTTAAATGTGCCACTTCAAATGCCAAATTTACTCTCAATTTATGTATTTTATAAATAAGACTTTGGAAATTATTTATATATTGTCTAATTATGAGACTTAATGTGAAGACCAAAAGAATGTTTTCCGAGTTGGGAGTTAAATGCAGTGTGAAATGTAATTTTGTGATTTCTGTTTATTCATATGGACAGATGGACGAGGCCTCAAATCACTAGGAATTAAGTTCCTCTTGCCTCTGCAGGCTAAACAGGGGAGAGGCTCTAACACCGCAGATACCAAGAACTCAAAAGTACAAGCCCACATCTCAACACAAACCTCCCATCATGCACCTTGAGCCTCTGCTCAGATTCTGTTACTCCCTCATTATACTTTTCCCCCACATAAAGTACGCTGTCACATTCACACACCGACACAGACCTACAGATCTGAGCTACTCAATGGTAATCTTGGAGTGCGAGCAGCAGCAATAATAGTGTCAACATACACACGTCAACATACACAAAGATTACTACCTTCCCATACAAGGGCTGAACCCGCCATGCCACCAGTGCATAGCACTAACACCTGGTGAGGGAAAGTGAATGATTGGCCCCTTTCAATCAAGCACATATGTGAGAAAGAGTCCCTGACACACACTGTTCTCAGCAATTCAAAGGAGTTAATCCAGTGTTCATGTCGAGCTTTCCTAGGCCGTGCTTGTATAAGGCAGTGAGAAATGCTCTCTCCAAGGTAAGCTCACAGATCTCCTTTGAGAGTTGGGCTGATGTACTGTTCGTGCCTTTGTACGCCAGGCTTGGCAGCTGCATTCAGGACTTTGGAGTGCAGAATGGAGATTGAGAGGGAGGGAGCAATGGTGTGAGGTAAAACGTCCACATACTACACCTGATGGGGGGCATATGGAGGAGATCAAGAATGGATCAAATGGTCAAAAAGACCTTAGCACAAATAGTTTAGCTTTTTAACAGAGGTGAGTATGTCCTTGCATGCTTGTGTCAGACAAAGAAAAGCACATGGGGAGGGGGGTTCAGCTTCTCCCTTTTGCACTCAATACATTACACGTCAAAGTTCTCGCTCTGACGAGAGGATGAGGGATTCTGGGAGATTTTCCCCTTAAGTAATAAGGCAAAAAAAATCTGCTCTTGTCAGTGAATATTCCTCTCTTACTGGTGCGTTCAGATGTGCAGTACACTAGTATAACCATAAACACTATTCTGTCTTAATGAATGAATGAATGTTTGAATATGCAATTTGTCTTAACACTAAAGATTCATTCTAAAAAAGGTGTGTGTTAACTAAACAGCAGTCTATATGTTGCTATTTGTTGTACATGAAGAATGTTCTTGACACTGCATTGTTTTCCCACATTATACTTTAGGATGTCTACAATGGTAGAAAAGATCCAGGTTCAAATTTAGTAATCGAGTAACTGCTAAACCCATTTATAGGTCATTTCTTTGCAGAAAAAGGGAAAATGAGTACTAGATGTGTTAAACACTTTGGCTTTTATGGCTATTCAAGTTATCTTAATATACATTTGCAATTTTGAAGTTATTTTTAAGCTGTATTTGAAATTATTCATATGTTTAGCTTCCATGATCTGGGTATCGTATTGCTTTGTTTCATCACTATATTTAAGGATGTGCATCTCTTGCTTTATTTGGGTAATTTAAAGGAGAGAGTTACTATCTGACATAACTCTCCCAAAATGGATTTCATTCACAAGTGTGAGTAGTATGGCATCCAAATCGGATCCATTCCCCAGAACCGTAAAACAACGTTTGTAGTTTCCGCAGGTCCTTTCGGGCTGTTCCTCTATAAGGTATGTGTGATTATGAGCTGGACTAGATGTGTTAAACCAGAAAAATCTCTAAAGAATATGAGCATAACTCAACCACCACGATCCTAGCTACCTGTTGTTAAAATAACGATATATGCCGAAGCCGGATTGTTGTCTGTTAACCCTAGCCTTGCGTGAAGTCGAGACAAACCCGAGGCAGTTGTCACAAATCTTTGCCCTTTTAGAGGACGGGGAGCCCGCATGTAGCGCGCATGACGAAGAGACCCACGCGCTGCCGCCCCGCACAGCTGAGGCGAGCGCGAGGCTCGGGCCAATTAGCCAGCCCGCTCTTTGCCTCTGATTTTCTGCAACGTATGGAGCTGGTGGAGCTTCGTCTCTCTCTGGCTTGCGCGCACGCAGCGCTTGTCTGCGTGATTGCAATTAGAGGTAATTCCTCTGCTGTGGTCCTGTTAGGTGGAGCTGGAGCCGGCTCGCTGCTCAAGGTGGTCTTAATCAGTGACCGCTGTGACGGGCTATTTTTGCCCCTTTCTCGCACCCTCTTTAATTGGGCGATACAAAAGAGAGGGCTCTTCCTCTTGTGAAGGCGGGAATTAGTTGTGCAAGTAGTCACAGGGCGTAGGTTTGAGAGTTTTGATGTCACGTGAATGTTAATAAGAGGACCCGCAATGGTAGGATGTAGTAGCCCAGGCTGCTTCTTAAACTAGGCTGCCATCAGCACATGTTGTGGGCAAAATCGCATGCATAACCGCAACATCTAGGATTCAGTCACATTTTCAGCACTGTTTTTTTTTAATGCGATCAGTACTCTGACTTGGATGCGACCGCCAAAAAAACCACATCGCCTCCTGAATTCCTCTCGGAATGCACAGAAGCAGTGACACTGCGCCCCCTGCTGGCTGATCGGGGGCTCGCACGTGAGACCGAGTCAGCAAGTGTGGAGAGAAATGAGAGCAAGCCAAGCCCCGCTTCAGTATTCCTCCAGCACACTGCCCCAGCTGTTTCATAATTAACACTAGTGTACGGAGATGCTCTTCATCCTTGCTTGATTAGATAATTAAATAATTAATTAACTGGGGGGCTTACACGGCCTCTTCAGATCTGTCTTCCTCTGCGGAGAGAGGGAGAGAGAAGGAGAAAAGACCCGACAGACGAGTTCGTCTCCCATCTGGAGAGTCTCTCAGTGGACAGGGGGTCATACTATTCACACCCGCGCGCAAAAGTACATATTCACTCTCACTCACTCAAGCGTCTAGTTCTGAAGAACAGTGTACAAATATTAGTTGTCTTTGGCCTTCCGTACATCCTGTAGACGTGTGTTGAAGCAGATCTGGTCCACCCGTGTAAATAATGTTTTCCGTGGAACGCACGTGGATGCGCTTCTGAATAACGGAAGTGTCATGGCTTGAACGCGGAGGTGCAGCGCGCAGGTGCTGAACATAACAAAATGGGTTTAGATGCTGAGACTTTGAAACGAGGAAAAGGCTTAGCATAGTGTCAGTCATTGTGTAATTAGATGAGAAAAACGAGAAAGAGAGAGAGAGAGAATAATTAATAGAATGGTTCTGCATGCTTGTGGGTCTGAAAGCTTAAAGGCAGTAAAAATGTAATAATAATAAAAGAAACCCAAATGCAGATGTAATGGCCTGTATTTATGTGTTTCATTTTATCTTCAAAGATGTGCTGAAATTAAACAAACGTGCTGGCATGAAAGGCTGCCTTAAAAATAGTCTCCCTTTTTTTTTTTCAAGCGCGATCTCATCTCTGGTCCCAGAGAGAATATTGCTACCGTCAGCACGAGCAGACATTAAGAGATGAATCTATGCAAGGAAGAACAGAGGAGAATAGAGCGAGAAAGAGAGGTGAGCGGTGACAAAGACGTTTTAATCACGGTTATTTCCGCCCGCGTCGGCGCGAGCGTTGGTGCGCAGGCCGCGGGCTTCACGACTGAGCCGCGCCCTGCACCTTTAAACAAAGCCCACGCAACTTCCTTCGCTGGCTTCATTTTAAAGACTCCTTTAGCCATAATCATTTTCGTATAATTCACTTTCATACAATTCTTTCTCCCAATCATTATCAGGGCCACTAACGTCTTAATGACTTCATAAATTTAAGCTATAAAAAGTAATGGAGAAAGACAAATGAGATAATTAGGAATAAATCTTAGTGGAAGCCCATTTATCAAAACATCGAGAGCCACTGAATATTCAGAATCATTAGGCCCAGTGTGTAATTAACAAAGCCCCTCAGTTATGAAGGAAACCTGTTTCCAAAGATATTAAGATCCAAAAGACTCCATGTTATTAAATTGACCGATGAATCTGCACCATATAATATGATGTGGCTTATTAGGATTCTTTTTAATTAAAAAGTGCGTTAGATTTTTTTTATTATTATTTAAATTTTTTAACACTTTAATGGGGGGTTGAATTCAGTCAGAGGGCAGTGGGGAGTCTTTCTCTCTATCTCTCTCTCTTTCTCTCTCTCTCCTTCTTGCTTTGAAATAATGTACAGAAACCTAGCCCTAAGTCTCAATATTTTATCCTTTCTAAATGATGTTGTACAGCACATGGACGAAGAGCGTACTTTAATTTAACACACTTTTAATTCTTATTATCTTTAAAAGTATTTGCAATGAAATGGACTGTTCTGATTAGCTCAAGTGAGAATAAGAATTATGTTAAGTGCTTCTGAAATTAAAAACTGATTTTTTTTCTTCTCTTAATGTCTGAGAATAATCCCATCCCGATATTACAATTTATAAAGCAATTTCTAGAAGATGTTTTAATGAGACATTTCTAAAACCATATGAATCATTGTATTTCAAAATAACATGTGTATATATATATATATATATAGAGAGAGAGAGAGAGAGAGAGAGAAAGGTGTAGTTTTACAGTTTTAGGACAGGGTTTATTTTCTATCTACATGGTTTTACATTTTGTTAAATGTAATGTATTTTGACATTACACACCACCAATCTACAACAGCATGATTCCCTTGGCATCAGAAGATAAAGCATGGCAATGGTAAATACACCGCTGATCTCTTTGCTGTAGCAAACTAATGGCCCTTGGGGCCAGGAGATGATGGAGACAATCTCCACCTATTACAGGAATGACAGGTCAACGAACCTGTTTTCATTATCATGGTGATAACAGGATCACAGGAATGACACACTCGCTTGCCTGCCATCAGAATGGTAATTCATTGATTCAGTGATTCAGAGTTAATAGAATCAAGCTGGTGTGAATATCCTGTTTGTTTGTGAGCGTATGATTCGTTGGCCTCTTGTCGCCCTGATCGTTGAGGAGTTTTAGGAGCATGTGACCATGTGGCTGTTCTGGTCTCCATCAAAATAAGCAAAATAATATCTCATCAGCGGCCGCCATCTCCCCTGTTGGCCTCCTCTGCATGCAGATTACACGTGCTTATCAGCAGAACACACAACAGCTCATCGTTGGAGCATTAATTGAAAAAGTGTAATTAATCTGGCCACACTGGCCGTCTGGAGCCCTGCCAGCTTCAACTGCATCTGGGTGGAGAGAGAGAGTGGGAGAGAGAGTGGGAGAGAGAGAGAGGGAGCGAGAGAGAGAGAGAGAGAGAGAGAGAGAGAGACGATTGCCCCGCAGCTGCCACTTCTGCTTCGTCAAAGTTGTAAGAAAGAAGAAAGTGTTATGAAGCTTGGTGTGTAACTCAACACTGCCCCCTGTTGTCTGACTAGTGGTCTCCATCCAAGTGGATGGTGGGGGAGTGTGTGTGTGGGGGGGTGACAGAAAGAGCACTCCGCTTCTCTCCTCGTGCTGGAGGACGCTACGGGATGCCTGGGGCAAGTGAACGCGCCTCCGTCAAGCAGACTGACACCCCAACGGGCTGCAATTACCCCCCTGGCCAAACCTATTGTCTGCATGTCACCCCCCTGATGACTGCACACTCTAACCAATAGTTTCTTTTCTCCTTCAACATTTGTACAAATAGCTTCCAGGGGCATTGAGACAGACGGAGCAATTGGATATTTTTTTCCCCCATCTGACAGGCGAGAGGCGAGTGGTGAAGGGATACAGTCAGAGAATCATTTTAGGTTACATTTTGAACAGAGGGGGAAAAATGATAAAGGAACAATCTTGCAAGAAAGGAAGAAAGAAAGAAAGGAAAGCATGAGTGTTCCTTACACGTGGGATTGGAAGAATTCAGTAAAGCAAACCTGTGATTAGCGGAGTGTGCGTGTGGCAGGTTTAACGCGCGGCCCTGTTACGGTCGACTCAGGACTTGCACGGACTGCTTTAACCCAGCACCCCTCGTTCAAATCGCTGCCTACCGCTGAACTAAAAGGTCGTGGGATTTTGAACCTGTGTCAAGGCGGCAGCTAAAAGACTCATTAGATGCTGTGATGCCAGAAGGGACCTTTTCCCATCACAGTTCTTCTCTGTCGCAGTCCATGTATCACACACGCCATGCTCCACTTGTAACAGAGTTTCCAAAAAGAGATTTTCGATCCTTTGAATGGACATGATCCAACCTGAATGGTGATGAAGCAGAGAGGTATCTGGCAGCACTGCTGTTGTTGTTAACACAAGGACTCACGACATTTGGTCTTCATAAACAACGATGGAGATTTTCACGTTTCCAGCTATGCAGGAAGTTCCAGCTATGCAGTGTCAGATCTTCCCATCATTAAGTATGCTGATGCATCAATACGAGTGGTCACCAGACACTTCTCAGACTCCTGTGCTGCAAGTCTCAACTGAACAGCAGTGCTGAACCACTGTTCTAAGTTTCTGTGACTATGTGAAATACCAAACGTCTTTCTTTCATCGTCAGCTTGGTTCCTGAATGTGTAGTTCCATAACATAAATAATAGAATGAGTCAGATACGGCATTATTCTAAGGCATCTACTATCTGTTCTTTATTCTCCAGTCCCTGACGATCCCTCTAAGAGCTTTTGCTAGCCTCCTAGCAAGCTCTCCCTAGAGAACCCTTAACACACTCATGTGGATGAGGCTGTAATTGGCTAACCCAGGACATATAGAACTTTCCTCGGGCTTAATTAGGTTGGTCATGTATTCCCTTTCCTTCCCCTTTTCCACGCGACCAGCCCAAGAACGGCAGACTGGACTTGGGCCAATAGTGCTGTTTCTAGGTCAGTTTTAGTAGCTGGCTTGGATGGTGCAGATGCAGGAAGATCTGACCCACGGTCAGCAGACCTTAGAATGTCATGGAATGTGAGCAGCTTGGATCAGCTGTAGAGTAGGACAGCAGTGAGGAGGTCACATCGCACCAGCTTTACTAGAGCAGGTCTGGTGGTGCGGCAGGATAAGCTGGACTCCACTGCCGGGAACAGTAGGCAGGCAAAGCACGGTCAAATGCACTTGGCTTGGCTGTGTTAACCGAGTTGACTGGTGTTCTAAAGTTTTTCCTCCACATGCACTAGAAATGAAAATCTGTATCACCTTTAAAAAGATTCTGATGTGTTTTGTAGTTATGTAACTATCAAATACATCAAACATGTTAAATCCATTTTGAAAAATAAAAGTTGCATTTTAATATCATAAAACCTGTATTATAAAAAGGCTAAACATCTGACAATTTTGAAGTATAAAATACATTTAATATGAGTAAATAAGTGACATTTAAATATGTAGTTTATCATAATTATAGTTGTGTAGCAGGCACCCTCATTTGCAAAGTTTGACATATATTGTTTCATTTACTCCAGGGTATTGTGTAGATGACAGACAATATGCAGAGGCCAAATGATCACCTTTCTGCTGAAGGTGGAAATTAATAAACACCTCCTGATTAGATTTTTGCTCTGACTTCCTCCAAGCTAGGCATCAGACAGAGGTGCAGAGGAGGGATTCCGTAGCTGCCGATTCCAGCTTCCTTGAGAGTAAATTAGTGGAGGAGCAGGGCGGCTTACTTTATTATTATAATCTTATAATCCGCTGTGCTGTCTCTGTGACCTTTACCAAGACGATTGTTTCTCATTTATGAGTTTGAAGGTGCAATTTACTGAACGGTTTGATCCATAGGACCTGACCTTTGTAAATTGGCTGTTAAGCATATCAGGACTCGACCAACCTGCCCCACACATGCTCCAGATACACACTAGCTTACACATGCGCGCACACGCACACACACACACGCACACACACATGCATGCACAAAATAAAGATGCTGTCAGTGATAAGTGCAACATTTCTAATTTACTCTAAACAAACAGTGCACCATTTTCAGCTAATTGTGACCCGTGGCATTTTACACTTTAATTATTGTAAACAGAGGTGCTCAGACCTCAGAGATCCTCCGTAGCCTACCGTCCGCACACACTGCTGGTACTGTCAGCCAAACGTGTGTGCCTGCTTAACCATTTATGTGGTAAGAAGCTTTCTGTATGTTTACATCCCAAGTTGCACTACATTATATATTTTACATTTGATATTTAAATGTATTTCATATAAAGTTTTCCATATGTTTATATCATAAGCTCCAATAGATTGTAGTTCATACACCTGTGAAATTGAATATTATGTTAAAGCAGGCTTTTTTTATGAAACAATGTGTAAATGGAGGAAAATTTCCATTATGGAAGAACACTAAATTATCATTATGTTAATCAATCTAGAGGCAAATGAGTGTGCTCTGTTACCAACGCGCTCTGGAGCAGAACATTACAGCTGCCAGCCATGCTGAAGGGAACTATTTAAAACAGTGCACCAAAATCATTTAGCCGGGCAATAGATTCAATTAACGTCTGAATTACAAAACCACTTGGCCATATGAGAGGATACTGTTATTGGTTCAGGCCACAGTTAGATTTCTTTTTTATTTCTTGTAGGGATAGGGAGGGACTGTATGAAGGTCATACGCATATTCTGGAACCAACACTTGCTCATTGTGATAAATAAAAATATCTCATTTTCTTCAGTCTCCTCCTCTCTCGATACTTTTTCTTCTCTCTCTCTCCGTCTCTCTCTCTCTCTCTCTGTCTCTGGACCCTACTATCCTGCATGCTGTGCTGTAACATTTACCAAAAGCTGTAAGATTAGAAAGGCCACTTGCCAGGATTAAAAGTGATGATTTCATTATGGATTCATGGGTGTCAGATTTCATTTCATGGATTAAATTTTCGCCGATTAAGCCGTTTGGGATATTCCAGGGCATCTCATTAATGTCTAGTAGCAATAAAATGTCATTTGTGGAGGCAGTCTTTTAGATTATTTGGTAAATGTGTGCAGCACTGAAAATGGAGATTTGAATGCTGCAGGATCTCTACTGTTTGAGAATGATCAGGAATTTTCCTTCGTTCTTTGCGCTTATTTCCAATGTTGTTTGTTTGATTCTAACTTAAAAGGCTATAAGCCCTTGGACACACAGATACCAGTGGTGAAACGACACACGTTCCATCAGGCAGAGGGTGCTTCCGTCTCTGCATGCTGAAACAGTCGCAGGCAAAACCTGTGATCACATTTACTACGGCCACCTGATATTCTGACAGGCGGATGGGGGGTGGGGGTTCACCACGGGGCCGCCTCATCCCACGGGACACGACCCCCGTCGCGGAGGGGTGACTTCCTACGGCAGGCGACACTCCTTCAAACGCGGAGGACAGCGCAGGAGGAGACGGATGGATGAGGAGAAGGGGCAGGTGCACGAGAGGGCAGGAGGAGGCGGAGTGAGGTCGCTCATTTGCAGGTTAGCCATGGGGAGCAGAGGCATGTGAAATTAATGATGATCTGCCCGCAGTCACAGAGAGAGGAGCAGGCCTGGGCGTTCTGGCCTTCGCCGTCTCCCCATAGAGAGCCCTTCTAAGGCATGTGCCTCTTGCCAATCAGAGATGCCTGGAGCTTCGTGGCTTCACTGATGAAATATGGACAATGGCGTGCAAGGTGGGCACAAGGGGAGGCAGACGACTTAATGAGGCAATTTCTCAGATAATAAGATTGGAGGATATGCTAATATTTCTACCTTAAGGAGATAATTATGATGTAGAAGATAGAATATTTTATCTTAAAGCGACAGTGCACTGGTCCCAGTCCTGTCACTTTCTTTCTTTTTCTTTCTTTCTTTCTTGACTACGTTCGGTTTGCAGTGTGGGTCTGTGTGGGACAGGCGCAAAAGCATGGCGGCGAAGCCGTGCAGTTTGGGAGTTTTACGTGGGCTTACTTTGATCTGCTGAAATTTGACACCAAGAATAGGGGCTTGGGACTCCAGAAGAAAGCAGGCAACTCTCATAAATATTTATGTCATTAATTTCTCTGGGGCTTAATCATAGAACACAAAAATTTATATCCACTAATCTTTGTTGTTAATTGACCCTAAAGTGCATAGTTAGATACAAACAATGATACTTGTGCTTTCTCTGGGTCTCCTTAGAATCTTACAGTATGTTTACTGTTCTTTTTATGTCTTGTGTTCAAGGTTATCGTAGATTGTTGCATTGTTGCATCATCATTCATCTGGAAACTACTGATGCCTTTTAAAAGCACGGCGTCACGTCCCAAAATCCTCCAGTAGCCGTAATGATAAGAGCACCCAGCATGCATCAGTGAACCTGTCACATGGGTATTAACCAGGTGAGATGTCACATGAGCGCTCTGAGGTCATTAATTGGCCAGTCACTGGAAAGGGCCTATGCTAATCCATGCGAATATCATTTGCATTGTCAAGTGGTTGTTTGTCCCCTGTTCAGACCAGACCGTGGGTCAGTGTAAGGGTGCGTAGGTCTCTGAGCTATTCAACCCCCCTCACCCCCACTCCCCTCCCCTCCACCCCTGGGCCTCTCTCCTGTAGTTTAATGCCCTCATTCTGAGGACACGGGCACCTGTGCCGAACCACTCCAATTACAGCCCATAATGAACCCATCAAATAATTAGGAGCTCAGCTGGACGGAAAACCGTCTGGAGCAGGCGAGCAGAAGCCGTCTGGAGGAGAGATGGCAGCTGCGTTGGAGTTTCCACCAGGGTCTGTCCCGGCTCCACAGCCTGAGACGTAGACACGGTGGTGGTGAGCAAACGTGTTTAGTCAGGTGAGAACCAAAGAACCCATCCCAGCCTATCCAGCACGAAGGCAGACCGCAGACGATATCAAGCAGGAGTCCATTTCAGAAGTTGAATCGGAACTACCCAAACCTTACGTTTGCTCAGATTTTATCGATTTTAGGTTTGCTCATAACTTATCACTTGTACTTATTGTAACTTTAGGTGTACACATAACTTTGTATATTTCACCGCACGTTTTACGATGTACCCTGAAGTAAATTTGGTCAGATACAAAAAATCACTTTGTTATTCTATTCAGTTACAAAAAAAAAAGGAAAGAAAATAGTGGTGTGTCAACATGCACATCGATTTCCTCGTTAGCATACTGATTGATCTCAAACGGCTTTGAGAGGTGGGAAGCTCCTGAATGCTAGCTCTAGGCAGCCACCGGGCTTTGTGCTACCATGGCGCCATATAATAGAATATATTTTTGAATCCTTGCATCCTATTATGCACAATAAACTAGGTACTTTATCCTTGACAGCACCTGGTGTGCGTGGAAAATATGCACAAGCCAATCTGCCAAACACACCCTTCCAAATCAAATTTATTTAGTTAGAGGCGGTTTCAAAGACACTCTTGTAAGCTATCATGTAACGCTGTGATTAGAATACAGACAAGCAAAAAATCTCATTCATTTCGAATTCGGGCCCGTACGGCGGCCCATTGTGTAGCAGTATCAGTAAATTGTAAACCCGCTGTCGTTGCATTACAATTCAAACAAGGTTAGTTTTCAAACGCCTGATTTGAATAAGCTGAAAAAAATATGAGGTGAGGAGGAGGAACTGGGAAAGAGAGAGAGAGGGGAGCAGGAGAGAGGCCCTTTTTGGAGGCGATGGCTCCACGATAGCGCCCAGGGAAGTGGCAGCTAATTTCAATGCGGCACCTGCAGCACAATTATTATTATTATCACCAAATCAAGGAAATAAATTAAAAGAGGTGCTCCTAAAATAGAGCATCTGGCCCTTTGTACTTTGCAGGTACACCCAGTGGGGCTCCAGAGGAAGATGATTTTGCCTCATTATGTGCTGCGTGCGCGGGCGCGTGTGCACAGGCGTGCATGTGACAGAGGGGAACTTGCATTAATGTGATCATGCAGAAGAGCTTCACCCCCCACCCCCCACCCCGATGAGATAGAGGTTGCAGTTTGAATGCCAGTGGGGGGTAATTTAAACATAAGACTGGCAGGGAACACCAGGGCTGGGTGACAGACACGCTCTGATCAGGACCTGGCCTGTCGGTGCCTTGCTAAGGACCACCTAAACCACAGGAGCCTGGCCCCTTCACATGGAGGCTGGCCCCTTCACATGGAGGCTGGCCCCTTCACATGGAGCCTGGCCCCTTCACATGGAGCCTGGCCCCTTCACATGGAGCCTGGCCCCTTCACATGGAGCCTGGCCCCTTCACATGGAGCCTGGCCCCTTCACATGGAGCCTGGCCCCTTCACATGGGCTGACTCTCTTGGGCATTGGAATGTTGTTCTTTCCAGGAGGCAAATTTATGTTAGAACCCAATAGAATTATAAGCCAGCAGCATGGAAGATGTTTGCATCTACTGTTACAGTCTTATTTTAGAAGCAGTATGTTACAGCACGGTTGCAGAGAGCACCACAGGTGATGGTGGATAACCTTTAATTCCTGATCAAAGCTACTCTGATAACCAATATAGTAGGCATGACAAGGGTAAACTGAACATTAAAGTGATGGACTCATTCCTTTTCATCATCTTCTAAATTTCTGTACTTTGGTCAAAGAATGAGAGCAACACTTTTTGAGTAAATAATTTGATTTACTGTTGACAGAGATGCAAGACTCCAGTGGCATTTTATTTTAATACATCCATCTATGGTAATATGTAAATTATTGCAAATCATTTCTGAGTTCAAGCCAGCCAACAACGGCACTCATTCATATAACCTCTGTTGGAAAGACATGTGAGGAAGTGATTTATCGAACGTTATTAGCCGTGGTTATATAACTATACTGGAAATGAAACTGTCCGTTAGAAATGGGATCCGTAGCCCTTGTCCTTTTGTGTTTCCTTAATTAGCGGCTAGCTGAAAACCTCTGCTAGATACGCTAGCTAGCTAGCTTTACCATCAACATTTATGGTGTGCAGCTAGAGCCTTTTGAAGAATTTGAGAAGAGAATTTGTTTGTTTAACCAATGTGGATGTGGTGAAAAAAATAGAGAGGGACAATGAAGGGGTTGAACAAATCTGAAGCAGGGCAGGTGATCTCCCTCCCTTAACTCCACCCCAAACTGTAGCACCACCTTCACCTTGGTTGTGTTACCCTGCACTACCATCAGTTAGCCAACTCTTCCTTGATTTGCTTCTGATGTCATGCTGTGCTCTTCTGTAGGACCATCTGCTAGGAGACGTCCTGTTAGCTCCAGCGAGTTCCTGTTAGTAATCTGCAGGAAATGGAGTCTAGCATAATGTAAACACTCAGCTCTATCAAATAAGAGGAGACAGGATATCGGACAGGCAGGGTTTGGCGATCTCTGGTCCTTTTGGAAACAATGCATTTCTTCCATCAGCGCGCATAAAAAGACACTGATGAAGATATTATGAGTGCTGTGATCATATCTGGGTATGATGCCACACGTCCCGCCCGACACAGTCATGTACATAAAACGATAGGCAGGAATCGAGTGAAGAACATTAGCTCTCCTAATCAAATATGCTCAGCAGCTGACAGGCCCTGTCATCCTCCATCTTTCTCACTGTCCTTTCATTTCCATATATATGTCTGTGTGTGTGTGTGTGTGTGTGTGTGTGTGTGTGTGCAGGGTGGGGGAGGGGGCTTCTGATTTTGCACTCCTCTATCCATCCAGGAAAGTCGGTGACTCACTCTTCACCATCCTATCCCCTCCATCCCCTCCTCCATCCCATGATTCATAGGCAGGGAGGGGTTGGGGGGGGGTCCTGTCTCCCTGGAGAAATTAACAGTGATTTTAATTGCACCGACGTCTCCAATTCATTACAGCCCACTCGTACAAATTTTCGTCCTCTCGGGTGTCAAATGGCACTTAACATCTCTGCCAATCACCAGTGGCACAGAGAGCTCAGAGGGAAGGATGGACGAGACAGGCGTGAGAAGGGCGCTGGCCTCACACACACACACACACACACACACACACACACACACACACACACACACACACACACACACACACGCTTCCATATGGGTTAAGCTATGTAACTATAATATTTTAAAGGGTGTGGATACTGTATGATGCCCGAACACTGAAGCTTCAAAAATTCGATTAGACCGTCAATTACATTTTGTATTTTGTATCAAGTGCACATCCCGCTCACTGGCCAAGTGGGATGGAGTGACACGAACAGGCTCCTTGTGCGAAACTCCCCGAGGTCGACATGAGTCCATCAGCAGGGGGCCCAGAAGGCACTGATTCATCTCAGACCATCATCTGTAGCGCCTCCACCTTGCTGATCGACGCTAATGCTGTCCCCACCCTTCCTGGTCCTCCACAGAGAAAGCCTGCAGACAGAGGCACCACGCCCTTGCCCACGCGCCACAGACACACGGATAGCACACAGACGGATACACAGATGGCACGCAGACACAAACGCCACTCCGGCACGTGTATGAGTAACGCTCAACGTTCATACATGCTTACTGACACCACAGTTATTAATGACACACTATCTCAAAAGTTTTGAGTGATACATAGGTTTGGATAGGACAATGACTGCACAGACCAAAATATGATATTTTAGTTTATAGGAAAGAGTGTTTCTTTTTCTACAGACGTTCAGCTGATGACATCAACACAATGAGAACATGAAGAGAGGACACATACGTGTCACCGAAACATATAAACATTGTGATACAGAGAAAAAAAAGTCTTCACACACTGGCTGGCAACACTGGGAGCGAGAGAGCGGCAAGATTAGTGGCCTAATTGAAGGAATTTAATTTGCTGTAATTGGAGAAATATGTCACAAGGAAAAATGGCTCACGACAATCTTTCCCCATTCAAATGTAAATTCGAATCGTGCCGCCCGCATGTTTCTCTCATGCGTTGAGCTTTACAGTCCGTCAGTCAAACGTTACTGAATCTAACAAAGGCAGACAGGTTTGGTATTAGGTATTAGGGACAGCAACACATCCTTTTTCACACTAAGAATAGATTTGAGGTCATGGAAGAAGAAAAAAAAACAATTCTATACACAAAACCTATTTTTTTATATCTGTCTTTCAGTTTAGAAATTAAATAAGCTATTACTGCAAAAACCCCACGTTGATCATGGTCACAGTCTAAATAAAACCGATTCTCAAAAAAAATGATTAAAGGATTATTAAAGGAAAATAATATTAAGACCTTAATGTTATTTTAAGTAAATTAAATTACTTGATTTGGATTTCATTCAACTGTTATATTTAATTTTATATGGACAGAGAAGTCTGCTGAGACTACAACTTCATTTAGTCCTTACAACTCTAATAGTTTAGAGACTAAAAATAGCAGTAGAGACCAAAAGTTAATTTAGTTGCTACAATTGTTTTTACTCGTCAGTTAATTGTACCCAAGATAAACCCTAAGCACAGAGAAGCAACACTGACTTCTATGCTGCTCTGAGATGGAATCATCTGCCAAACAACTTAGAGGCCCTTCCCAACTACAACATCTTTAAATGAAAACTGAGAACTTATTTAATTGATCTAGCTTTTAGATGCTTTCCATTGTGTGTGTGTTTGTTTGGTGGGGGACGTGTTAGCAGTGCTCTTTTATCTTATATCTTTATCTTTTGTCCTTATCTTTAAATATATTTTATCTTCAGAGTGAGATGATGTCATGCACTTTATTTATATTTAATTACATACCTCAATTCAGGTTTCACATTTTAATAAACATTATTGTCTATATTTAACATTAAATGTGCTTTACACGTTTGGGCCTATATATGAAATGTGTCAAATGCATCACCCTTGAAGTTCCCATAACTTAGGATCCATTTCCATGATTCACTTTCACTGTTCACTTTTTCCCTCCGTCTACATTTACATTCATACCTGAATAGGACCACCAGACACAGCAGTAAAGTTTCTAGAGACACAACTGGACAAGTGATCACTGTGTGAAAGATGTGTGACTGCAGCCAAGCTCTGGGGTCTTCTGGGGTCTTCTGAGGTCTTCTGGGTCAGTCCCCCCTTCATACCAGCAGTACCGCAATGCAATATAAGAGGTCTTCAGTCAGTCTTTTGTTCCTATTTTGACAATCAAATTTACCCTTCAAAAAAATTATTCCTCAATTTGAAAAACAGTAAAATAATATGAATCTAAAATGATTTTTGTTGTTGTTGTTGTTGTTGTTTTTTAATTATTGGACCTAAATGTCACTAATGGCTGCAACAAATTTGCAACGGTGGCTGGGAGACGACCACTGAGGTTGTCCACGTGCCACACTCAGACAGACAGGGAACTGCACTGGAAAGGTCATGGAATGTTTGTGCTGAATTAGATTTTTAATAATTTTGCACTGATTGGGAGAAAGAGGGATGTTTGCCTTTGTTCCATGACTTTAACCAACTCTCTCTGGCCTGTTAAGGAGAGTATGATTAATGCGTTGAAGGGCTGCAGAGGACCCGGATAAAGACCGTGATACAAGAGAAGGGCACTCACTACTCCAAGATGGTTACTAGATGGTTGTTAAGAGCTCTTCAGGTTTTGAGGTTTCCTTACAGCATACATTTCAGACATGAGTTGCAAGCAACTCCTCCATAACACACATGTGCACTCGCAAATGTGTTTTGAGTACATCGTTAAATTTTTTATCCTTTTATCCATCTATCCTATTTATCCTGGCGATGATAACCATTGAACAGGTTGTAGTGGGAGAACTCTGCATTAACAAAAGCATGAGGTTTAGTGGGGGTTAATCAACACAGAGAGATCCTTATGGAACCTTGAGGGTTTGCGTGTTGCAAGACTCCAGGTTCAGGCAGTGCATGCTGGGAGATGTAGTCCCAGCAGTGAGTCAAGTCACACAAGATTAATTGGTCCTCATCCCACATTAGAGAGGTGAGCAGTTCAAGCTGGCATTGCATACAGAAGGACCCATGGTGTCCGTGTGATCCTGCCCGAATGCAAAACGACCTTAAAGTTGTTATATATTTTTTTTCTCTGCCCCTTTCCTTGTTAACCATCTCCCTGGAGAAGAGGGGAGACATTTGCATATCTCCTGTTTTGATGATCTGCCTCATGAGGATAAATCATTAGGAAAATAGCTCTCCATCAATCATCATCTTTAATACACCCACCACTACCAGGGAGTGACACAAACAGAGGGCACCTCTGTTAATAACTTCAAACAAAATGTCACGTTTTGGTTTCTTTTTATGACCAACTATTAATAATCACTGAGAGCGGTGTGTAAAAGCCATGCTCATGCTATGCTGCGGCAGCAAACTGTGACCTCTGCACACAAGCAACCAAACCGATTGTGAGCCAAAACAAAACTGTGAGCTGCTCACCTGTTTATGGAAGCCAGGCCTGGTCACACTCTCTGGAACAATCTCAAACCTGCGTCAGTAACACATACTTAGAAACCCTGGTGTAAGCACAGCCCCCTCAGTGACCCTATTCTTTCAGGTTTGCTCCTTTAACCCACTACTCGCCTGTCTGCATGTGATATCAGTTTCCCCCTCTCCTCTTTCCCTCAAGCATCCTCTGTATGCACTGGTGGTCAGCCTGCTCGGTATGGGGCTCGGTATGGGGCTCGGTATGGTTCTGGACCGGTCCCATGGGCCAGAGAGCTCAAAATGTCACAGAGCTACTTCCATGCCCCAAAAGGCATGTTGGAGAAGTGGATCAGCGATGAACCCCGAACTATGAGCTAGCTGTGTGTGTGTGTGTGTGTGTGTGTGTGTGTGTGTGTGTGTGTGTGTGTGTGTGTGGGGAGGGGGTGGGTGTGGGTTTTGGAGGAAAGGCATAAATTGCTTTAAAAAAAACCTGCAAAATGCCAAGGTACATCAGTAACAACAGCCTCCTGCTAATTAACCATTGTGCAGAGCTTTTACAATTAATTAGCCCCTTAAGGTGCTTTTGTCAAAGCCAGTAAACAAGGCGAGGAGAAGTTAATGACTTACTCACATCAAACGCTGAGTTCTGGTCTCTGTTTCCACATGTGCACCTGTGGGAGGTTCAGCGCTGCAGAGCACTGCAGAGAGTTTCGCTTTCATCACCGCAAGTCTGCAGCCTGCTTCACAGTTGGGGACAATGGAACAGCACAGCGAGATGTAGAGAGAGAGCGCGTGCCTTATCGAATCAAAATTATCCAGGTCAAGGGAGAATTTACAAAAAAAAAGACCTTATTTGTCTCTTTCAGTTCGTCCCAAGCTAATTGTATCGCTTCCCAAGGGTGTTTGCAAAAACACACGATTATTGCTGATGTTCGTCACAGGAAATACGATGAAAGTAATTCTACACGTGTGAACAGAGCACAAACAACAACAAGGACGCCATGAGGTTCATTCCGCCTGCTTCTTTTAGGGGTCTGCCAGAGTTTTAATTCCAAAGAGAAAAAATACAAGGTCACACAGTGAACTTCCTGGCCATTAAGAGATCACAAAGACTAGCTGAGAGAGTGCATAATATCCTCACAGCTATTTTTGGCCTCAAATTAAAATATATGACATGTTGAAATGACTGCAGTGTGCAAGAGGGGTATTCAAACTAGACACTAATGATGCTTATTAATGGCGTGAATGAAGTCTTGACAGGTCGTGTGTCATTTTCCAAGGAATGCTCCACTGGCATAATGGGTAACGTAAGTGGGTATAATTATATATATTATACCCTGTCTTATGGTATTTTGGCAGCGGTTTGAAGGAGTCAGGCAGTTAGGATGAAAATCAGAGTGCTTATACTGAAAGAACAGAGGTAAGGGGATTGCAGGTTATAATGGGGGCCAATTCAGTCGATTTACAAAGGCTGGACTATGCATGAGACAATAGCACCCAGTAGCGGTGGAAGGAAGCGCTTTCCAGTAAACAACATTCCCACGTAATTCTGACCGATAACATCTACCTATCTGCGCATCATACAAATTAAGTGGAAAATTGATTTATACTGCACGTTAAAAAAAAGCGTTTATCTAACAGGCTTGTGTATGCATTAACACAGTATATTGAAATATTGGTATAGTCTCAGCGAAAAAGCTATGGATAATGACATATTAGAATTAATCCTCACTAAGACACAGAAAAAGGCTGGTGGGTCTGTGAGCATTTTTCCCATCCTGGCTGGGGGGAGGGGGGTGGATCTCACTAATTGGAAGCCCAGAGGTAAAGCCTTTCATTAATCGTTAAGCCTCCCAGTCTCGATAACAGATCTAGGAAGCTCAAACACCTCTCTCATTTATTTTATATTTACATTTCCCTTTTTTAACCATAGAACAGGAGACCTAGGAAACCGTCAAAAAGGTTTTTTCATGAACAGACAGGAAAAGAGGGGCTACGAAACGCTAACTTATGCTCACTGGGAATTAACAAAGCTCTTAGTAATTAAATCTAAATTGACATTCTAGTAATTAGCCCGTTAATTAGGAGGAATAACACAATTAGCCGGCGAGTCTTTGCTAATTGTTAATTAGCACAAGCAAAGTTATTGTGTGTGTGACAGAGAGAAGCATGTAACAGAACAAATGTTAATCTGTCTCGTTCAACGCAAGTTTTTTTCCCCCCACCCTTTTCATTCATAGACAAAAACTCCTGTTCCTCGTTCTTTTTTGAGGGATTAATGAACAGAAGTATCGTGAGTGTCATCAACACGGAACTCCGTGTGAAAGGAGTAATACTATTCTATGGTCCGTAATAGCCTGACTCTTCGTGTTACTCCTTTTATAAATGGGGAAAAAAGTTAGAATGGGTGTAAATGAAAGCGCTCTACAGCACCAGGGTTAGAAGAACTAACATTTTCCAAATGTAGCCTACCACATTGCACTTTCAATATTTCAAAAAAGGTCTGCGTAACACGACCGCGGCAATCCAGCCTCTTTTGAAAGTGGATTCAGCGAGTGAGTCTCGCGCTAATGCCGCGTGTCTGATCCAGCGGTGCCGGTCTGGGGGATTTATCAGCGCGCTTTTATCGGAGGCTTCCGCGCGTACACGCCCACCTGCCCCGCGCGACTCGCACGTCCTTCCTTTCCAGTGGCGGAGCTGAGATAAGGGTATGTACCCAGCCGTAGATTACCCTGCCTCGCCAACACAAATATTTGGCCGTCAGACAGGCCATCTTGGAATCCAACCGAACATGAAATTAACCGGAGGGCAGGGAATCAGGGGTGCAGAGCGACCGAAAACACGATTTAGGCCTCGGTAAACATGTAACAGCGCGAGGAGGAAACATTCAGAAGGAGACGAGGATAGACAAGTCATAACCTGGGAGCACTGACCCCAGATACGACCGAATGAAAACGCAATTTTTTTTATAAATCCACCTCTTTTAATGTATAGCTAAAGCGCCAATTCTGTCACATTCATGTACGTAGCCTAAGCTCCTTGTTTTGACAGTATGTAAATGACATTGTACCTGAGCACTGCGCTCCACGGAACACTATCGTGGTTGTGTGTGACTTGCGCAGACAGAGTGCAGTTTGAAAGTGACGCACCCTCTGTTCCCTTCCTACCGAGTCTTTAATTGGATCCTTATTACCATTCCGGCTTCCCCGAAATGATGAATTTGTATGTGTGAGAATTTCATTAATCATTCTTATTCACAGTCTGCGCAGGGAGACGCGTGCGCGTGTGTGTGTGTGTGTGTGTGAGAGAGAGAGGACTGAAATTCCTAATGAATATTCATGTATGCAAGATATTTGGGGTCAGCGGTAATCAGGCAGGTAATTTGTAATTTGCTGTTTTCACTCAGGACTTGCTGCATAGGTTAATCTACATCTATTTCAACTCAGTTGGTAGAATTTTAGTACCTCTCCATTACATCTTTTTATCTGGACGTTCTAATAATAAGAAAAATCAAATATGTCATATATGTATTTTTATTATTAAGTCATTTGTAATAGTTATTTTAACATGATTTTTTTATGAATGGAAAATCATTTGTATTTTGGGGTGATTCTATTGACATTAGCACTAGTCCAAAGTGACTTTCAAATGCCTCTTAAATGTGAAACTACTCTATAAATGCACTTAGTTTGCTTTATGTGTGTGATTACGTCTTTCTAAATAGAAGCAGCAGTCAACAGAAATGTATCTAATCGTAACATCCCTCGGATAAAGTCTCATTAAGGCCTGTTGGGGTCAAAGTGGAATGTGCTGTGTAATCCAGGATCTGGGAGCAGAAACTGCAGGCCATAGTAATGATATATGTACTCAAAAACCTAAGACCAGGGGCTCCAATGTAATTGAGACACACACACCCATAATAATTGTAAATTATAATATTATAATTTGTTTAATATTATTGTAGACTGTCTGTCTATAATATTATAATTATATATATAATTATATATATAAAACACTTGCAAATGCCCTCTTACAAATGTCAGTTAATTTTGCCTTAAACTTCATGTGTGATTCTTGGTTGTGATGGCAATTATGCAGCTGTGTTGAGGGAAGCTCGAGCAGTTTGTGACAAAATGAACATTTTCATTGGACATTATGATACAGATGAGACCAGAAAAGTGGCAGTTTAATTTCAGCAATTGTTCTGGGTTACCATTTCTCATATTTTATAGTTTCTTAGTCACATTTGCATAACCAGTTCCTCAAACACACCGGTCTGCAGCGGCAACCACTAGGCAGATCTGGTCTGTCTTAAATAAAGCGCACCAAACTTCAAATGTCTTGAGGGTTAAAAAATTCAAAAAGCTGCCTCTTTCAAACAAGAGACAAATGTTCATGCTTACTATCTACTCTCCAAATAAGAACAAAGGGCTCATTTAGATGGGAAGAAACTGTTTTTGAACATACTTAGTATTTCCACAATGTCTGTACTTTTAAGATCTTACACCCAAAAGGATTTTTTTTCCATATTCCTTTTGAAATTATGCCCACCTGGCATCATTTAAAGTTACATAATTAATAATTAATCAATACATTTTGGCTGATTAAAATTCATGAAAAGAAAGTGTTTTTAAAATAATGCCCAAAGCCCCATGGGAGTCTAACATGTTTGAAGCAGACGCTAGATCTTGCTAAAATAATTAATTGCACCTGAATGTTTAGCAAGGTCAGAATGGTGGCGGGGCGCCCGAGGTGGACGGGTGTTTATAACATCACTTGATAGCACACCAAAAACCAACATTTTCATCTGGAAATTAATTCAGGAGCTGAAGCTGTGGGCGCCCTCTTGGCCCTCCACCTCCCCTGGGAGAAACAAGCGCTGCTTTAATTAGACTTTGATCATTACCGATGAAAGGAATTCGATTTGTCACTTTTGGAAGGGGAGGAGCTAAAAGTATGGGGAGGCGGGACCAAGGAGAGGAGAACCAGGAGGGTTGGGGGGGTGGGTTGATTTTACAAGTCACAGCCGTATATGTGCTTGAGGTTAAAAGCAATACTGCAGGGTCAGTTGAAAAGGAGCTTGGAGTTTGGGAGTTCTAGACACAGACCATGACACAGACCATTCTTCAAAATCTGTAAGCAATCAGAAACACCACATTTGGTTCACTAGACACCACCTGAGACACTTGGGTCAGGAGGCACCACCCGAGACACTCGTGTCAGTAGACACCACCCGAGACACTCACGTCAGTAGAGCTGCTCTCTCTCTGGCTCCTGTTCAGCAGGACTTCAGCCTCATGCAGTTTCCTGCTCCTGCCAGCTTTCGGCTTTGAGGGAGGGGCTGATGCGAGATGGAGAAGTCATGTGGCGGGTCTTCGTAAAGCTCTCCCCAGGAGAGCGGTAACCGACAGGAGACTCAGGGACCGCGGCCGTAGCTGAATTGCTAGGATAATGAAGGTCGTGAGCTACAGCAGACGACCATGACATCATCTAGCGGTTGCTCGGCTACGTAACGATTTGGAATCGGTGGTGAACAAGCTTGCAGGTTATAAGATGTAATAATATGAATGAACAACTGTGGTTAGATTCATCTGTATTAGCTCTGGTCTCAGTAGGTAATATTTTCATAATTTTGCTGTAAGAGTTGGAAGCACAATGAGTAATGTTTACAGTGTGTTTGCGTTTACACTGTTTGTGTGTTTGTTTACACTGTTTGAGTTTACACTGTGTCCACAGGCTTGGTGGACCTTCAGACACTGCTAAACAGTGAACAGACACAACCCCAGCCGTCCTGTCATGACAAGCAAGACACTCAAGGGGGTGTTGTCCAGCTGTTGGGCGGAAAATTGGAGAAAAAGTAGGAGCTCCGATTAGTGCTTCTAAACATGCCCTGCTCTCTATCTGAAGCATGTCTTTATATACATTATCACACCTTCATGCATTATATATAACTGTATGCTACATATGCAGGTTCAAAGGCCTAACACCCATGAGGGTTGAGAAGTCTTTTAAAGATATGTGCTCACTTAATCACTCAAGAAAGGGCCCCCTGAGCGAGCCTAATATTATAATTAATTAATTCGCCAAAAAAGAGTATTAAATTCCCTCCCTCTAAGGATGTTATCTGAATTCATTGACCTTTTAGGAAATCGGCTTCTAATTGTAACCAGGTTCCGTTGCGTTTATGGAATAACTTGTTTCCCCTGCCTCTATCTCTATGTCTCTTTCTTTTCGTCTATTCTGCCGGCTGGAATGGTGATACTGAGGGAGACTTCTTTGGGCTGGGCATGGTGTTACGATCAGGCTGGTACAAACCCCACCTGGGATTTATCTCCAGCCAGTCTGCCTACAAAGTTAGGAAGAAAAGACATTTTCTTATTACCTGGAGGCTGGAAATAGATTCGGGCTTGAAGTCACAGTGTATCTCAGAAGGATGGTGGGATCTGTCCCTACCCTCTTCGCACTCTCTAGCTCACAGTAAAATTCAGGAAGTTTGTAGATCTACAATCGAGGAGACAGGAGGGAGTGGGTTTAAGAAGGATTGGTACAGTGGCAGGGTTTTTCTTTTTAAATCAGTAGATATGAAAAAAAGGATTATACTGTCTACATTATGATACTTAATTCAATCCAGGAATGGTGTTCAAATGAATGAGATATGCAAAAAGGGCTTTAGATTTTTGCTGCGGTATCTTCAAGGTTGAATGGCGTACCAGTCACTAGCCATGATTCTTGCCTGCAGGATAATGTGGTTTTGTTCAAGGAAGCGAAGTTTTCTTACATTTTGTATCTAAATAAGCTGATTTGGTCAGGTGCTATTAGTGAATGCAAGTCCGTTTACATCAGAGTTATTTATATAATACATTACCACCAGTTTCCAAAAATTCAAACACGTTCACACGTCACCATTCACATCACATGAATCATGAATCATGTGATACAACAATAAAAAAAATTATATATCTTATATATTTATATATCTATCCAAATATCTATATTATATATATTATATTTTTGTTTTAAGAACAAGCAAGGTTGTTTATATGAAGCATTGTGTGAAGGTAATTGTGGGTTAGGGTTTCCCTTTAGTCATGTTAAGGTCTACAAGAACATTTTAGCTGTGGATGCTTCTCTTCCCTCTGAAGCCCGTGAGAGACAAAAGGCATTTAACCTGCCCACTGGCAGAAGCAAAGCACTCACCATCCTCACCACAGCCCTCTGGGTCAAGCACTCGCTGAATAAACATGAGTCTCATGCCTCTCTCTCCATCGCTTTCATTTTTGTCACTCTCACAGGATCAGAATATATGTATAAACTGAGTTTGTAAGTCGGAAGCGCACACAGTCTCATTCATGGTCTTTTCGTAGACCTTTGCGCCGTCTTCTGTTCTTTGGTGCATTGTCTACATTCCCACATTGTGTTCTTTCACTATTTTTGTATCATAAATCTCCTTCCTACTATAAAATGGATTAATCATAGAGTAGATTGGCTAGCGTGTTCTAGATGACCTGGATCAGCCACTTAAATTCTCTCTGCTATCTGTTTGAAAACCCATCTCGTCTCTTCAGCCCGCTATCCTGTGCTGTTCGCCCCTTCTGGACGCCACCGTTTGTTGGCGGCCGTGGCGTGTGGAGCTGGTCCCCGCTGCTGAATCCCAGTCTGCCTCTGTGGTGTGACACGCCGCCCACCTCTGTGCTTAACTGTGGACCATTGCCTCCCCCTATTGGATATCTGGGTGCAGGTCACTGAATCACCGGCACATGAGAGATCGCGCATGCAGCAGAGATGGCGCGGAGTCTAGAGCGCGTCTTCCTCGTCTTCCTCTTCCCTCCACTGGTCCTGTGGTCAGTGGGGTTCAGGGGTGGTTGACCTGTCCTCTGGATTTATTCAGGCTGGGGTCTGTCCAGCTATGGAGAGAGAGAGACAGTCAACACACCCAGATCACACCCTCCCACTCTAAAACGCACAGAGACCTGCATGAGCATACAGTCCTATGTCCAAGCTCGTTCAAGCTGGACTACCTCGTCCACTGTCCTGTCCCCCCCCCCCTGTTACGCCTTAAAGTTTAGTATAGTTTAGTTTCCTAGTCCCCCCCATCCAATGCCCTGTCTGCCTCGTGCACACTGTGAAGGAATCTCCCCCGCGGCAGCAGTTCCCTGGGCCAGCAGTGATCGGTAACGTCGGGGAGAGAGCAGGTGCTTGGGAAGAAGCAGGGCTCTAATCTCCAAGGTCATCTCCCGGTTTCGTTCGACCTTAAGGCTAATCCTTAATGGTGGCTGAGCGCGGCGCTAAAAGGACCCCGCCGCGGCAGAAGCCGCTCCTTTATACTCCGTCCCTTGTCCGTTAATTGCTCGCCGGTTGATTTGATCTCGCCATTTGGCGAGGGGTAAATTGGCCTCTTATTTCATCATTTCCCATCCGCGTGGCTTTAATTAGGCTTATGTGAAAAGAAGAAAAGGGCCTCGCGAGCCTGTGCCAGGTCACGGCCCGCGTCCTGAGAGTGTGTGTGTGTGTGTGTGTGTGTGTGTGTGGAGGGGGGGGGGGGTGGGTATGCGCAATGTCATTCCACCACCCCTCTCTCTCAGACCAGGCCCTGTACTCCGGGCCCAGGCCGCGTGGCTGTTTCTTCGGCCATGGATCTTCTTCGCAAGCTCTTTACCCACAACCCCCACCCCTGCCAGTCAAACTGAGAGAAGCATTAAATATGTAGAGAATGAGCTGGTGGAGTGGCACGGCGTACGTACGCACCCGTGGAGAAGCTGTCACAGAACGCCACTGACCTTTTCCGACGGAGGGGAGAGCAGGAAAGAAAAAAGTTCCTTTTACCTTCCTGACACAATGCGCTGGACGTCAGTTCCCAACTTTATTATTCTCTGTCTGAGGGGCTTCAGCACGGACAAGGACCCAGGTTCTGCCTACCTCATTAAAACACACCGCGGCACGCGGACAGAGGGCACGATTGATCATTGTGGATGTGTGAAAGAAGGACAGGGCCATAAAGAATACATAACCTTCAATTTAGCTGTGAAACGGCACATTTCGGGGCCCTTCTGACGCCATGAAGCAGAGCAGAAATATGGGCTGTCAATCCCTCAAGACGGGATCATAAAAGCGTCCGTGACAAATGGCCTGTTAATGGATTGGGTAGGATCAATAAGCAATATCCAAAGTTTTAAAACAAGGCGATCTGCATAAACCTTTACGAACTTCACAATGTCACTCAGCATTAATAAAAGTTTTTACCACCTTCGGACAAGGCGGGATAAATCCGTCCCGATCTGTCAGGTTTTACAACTCTCCCCGCGCCCCCTCGTTTTGCTGTTAGGAATGAAAGGGAGGCCCTCCATTTCTCTCATGGCCAGAAGCTAAATTAACTCAATCAGCAGTCTTCTGACCCCTGCCCCCTAGTGGACGGGCCCGGTGACGTAGCCCTCCCAGGGGAACCAGCTGGGCTGCGAGAAAAGCCTGTGGGACAGTGATGGACTGTGATGAACCATGAGAGGATGAGGAGGACGGAGAGGAGGAAGGAGAAGAGATGGAGATGATGGGAGAGGAGGGCTATGCAGGAATGCAGCACGTGGGGAGAATGAACTTTTCCCTTGGAGGGGAGATGGAGGTCAGGCAGGTGCAGGCAGCGTGTGGAAGAACTTCTTTGCTCCTTGTTTGTTGCAGCAATGAAATCCGTTGGATTATGCTCTGTTTCAGGGACTGTGCTTTCCTAGCACAGTTTTCTGCACCATACTGTTGGAGATCTGCTCCAGAGTAGCAGGGAGCCTTTACTACTACGAAAACCATAGCTGATGAGGCCAGGGCAGGGAAGAGCCACATGCCCACAATCTACACAACCCAGCCAGACCTTCTCCACAGTCCAACCAAACCCTCTACACAATCCAGCCAGACCTTCTCCACAGTCCAGCCAAACCCTCTACACAATCCAGCCAGACCTTCTCCACAGTCCAGCCAAACCATCTACACAATCCAGCCAGACCTTCTCCACAGTCCAGCCAAACCCTCTACACAACCCAGCCAGACCTTCTCCACAGTCCAGCCAAACCCTCTACAAAACCCAGCCAGACCTTCTCCACAGTCCAGCCAAACCCTCTACAAAACCCAGCCAAACCTTCTCCACAGTCCAGCCAAACCCTCTACAAAACCCAGCCAGACCTTCTCCACAGTCCAGCCAAACCCTCTACACAACCCAGCCAGACCTTCTCCACAGTCCAACCAAACCCTCTACACAATCCAGCCAGACCTTCTCCACAGTCCAGCCAAACCCTCTACACAATCCAGCCAGACCTTCTCCACAGTCCAACCAAACCCTCTACACAATCCAGCCAGACCTTCTGCACAGTCCAACCAAACCCTCTACATAATCCAGCCAGACCTTCTCCACAGTCCAACCAAACCCTCTACACAACCCAGCCAGACCTTCTCCACAGTCCAACAAAACCCTCTACACAACCCAGCCAGACCTTCTCCACAGTCCAACCAAACCCTCTACACAATCCAGCCAGACCTTCTCCACAGTCCAACCAAACCCTCTACACAATCCAGCCAGACCTTCTCCACAGTCCAACCAAACCCTCTACACAATCCAGCCAGACCTTCTCCACAGTCCAACCAAACCCTCTACACAATCCAGCCAGACCTTCTCCACAGTCCAGCCAAACCCTCTACACAACCCAGCCAGACCTTCTCCACAGTCCAGCCAAACCCTCTACACAACCCAGCCAGACCTTCTCCACAGTCCAGCCAAACCCTCTACACAACCCAGCCAGGCCCTTCCGGTTCCATCCAGACCTCCTCCACAGTCAGACTACCAATGCTGTGACCTCCCTTTTGTTTCTGCTTCTCGCAGCGGCACTAGCGCAGAGCCACTGGCTACCATGAGCTTGGCGAGCAGCACACTGACGATCAGGAGTTCAGGGTGTGTGTCTGTGTGTGTGTGTGTGTGTGTGTGAGAGAGAGAGGGGGTTGCTGGCAGAAGAATGAGGAGAAGAGAGAGAAAGGACTGGGGGTGGGTGCTGGATCCCAGCGAACGAGCCATAACATCTCCACACTTCAAACCTACAGGGATTTATTAGATATGGAAGTCCATTAGCATCATAAAGAAGGAGTGGGGAGTGTGCCTGCTCCCAGTCCAACGCCTGGAGAAGCTTAAACACACAGGCACGTGTGGCACGTGTGAGTCGGAATAAGCGGATTGCCTTGATTTAAGTCCGGGAAGGGCAGTTTAACTCCGAGTGCTGAAGATGCATATCTGCTCACAGCACAACGGTGCCTCGTAAATCAGAGCTGAGAGCACCACGGGGAGAATCGGGATTTGGGAAGCGCTGGAGGACCACCGGCACTCTGAGAGCCACTCACGTCTGTGAAGTGGCCATCCACAAGAGGGCATCGTCAGCGTTTGAACGCCTGCTTCTAGTCCACTAAGTCTTATAGTCATATGTAAATATTTAACAGGTAATCTTTGACAGTTTGGCGGACCCCCGCTCTGCCATGTTGTAGCAGTTGTTCGGAGTCAAACCTCGCAGGGAAAACATGCTTCATATTCATTTCCGTGGTAACCGGCTGCTCTCACAAGTATGCGGCAACCCAGGGCCAGGACGCTCGCGTCAGAGTGGAAGGTGGGGGAGATGGTGAGGGTCAAGACGCTCTCTCTCTCTCTCTCTCTCTCTCTGTGCTACGCTCAGGTCCCAGAGAGCTCGCCTCAGGACATCAGCACCGCAACGCTCAAACCCGTAACGCTCCAGGGGTCAAACCCGTAACGCTCCAGGGGTCAAACCCGTAGCGCTCCAGGGGTCAAACCCGTAACGCTCCAGGGGTCAAACCCGTGGCCACAGCTGGACTTCCTCGCTCTGACCGCTTCGTGTTCTAAGTGAATATGCCAAAATGCTCAAGCACAAATCTGCTACACCTGTTGCTCATGTTATAAACAGTCTCAAAAGGTGGAGCCTGGTTTATGTTAGTTTGATTTATTCATGTTGATGGTATTTTACCAAGGCAAAGAGACAGAGCAAGCAGCACCACAGAACGTGGTCCAAAGCTCACTGACCCCAGAGATCCTCCAACGTTGTAGTTTCTATCTTGCATGTGTGGGCAGTTTGTTTTGGGCCCCCCGGCCACAGCTGCCTGTGTGTTCTGTTCTGCATCACAGCCTGCATCTGCACCCAGGGTGATAATTGGATTGTGACTTGCAAAGAAACCTTCAGTCAAACAGTTTGTGTAATTTGTTGGTAATTGAGAGTCTGTGCATCAGGTCAGATTAATCAATCCCAGAGCGTCCAATGTGGATTAATTCCCTCTTTTCATCCAGACTCTGTTTTTAAGATTGGTTTGCTTAAGTAAAGCAATGCAAACCACTGCCTGTGTGTTTGGTAGCCTACGTGTGTGCGGTGGAGGGAGCACAATGAGATGACGGCACACTAATTATTCCTCACCTCGTCCTATTTTAAGCCTTTCTTTATCTGGGATAAACTGCCCTAATAAAATGGTATTTAAAAATAGGTTAATTGCATTGCAGTTCTATTTCTGTAATTGTTACAGGAAATAAATGAGACGAGGCCCTGTGCTGCGAGGCAGCCAGGAGAGGTGCATGTGGAGTTCATGGTTCTCTGCTGCCCCCTAGAGGAAGCATAGAGGACTAGCAGCAGTCATTAGTTGACAGTGGTTTGGTCTTGCTCCCTACTGAAGATGGTTTCCACTTGAATCATAAGGGCTTGAGGAAATTAATTGGTTACGGCAGATTAACTGTGATTGATGCTTGAATTATGACTCTAAGAGCCTGTACTTAATTTTCGTTTCTCTTTGTGCTTTGTGCGTTTCTAAAAATAGAATTACGCAGTCTTAAGCTGGAGGGCCTTCGCGAATGAATCAGCTGTTACATTGAGTCATCGCGCCAAGGTTACTTTATGAGGACGTCTACGCAAATGTTTGATATTCCTGAGAATGTTTTCTCAAAAAATTTACATCGTCAGCTTTGGTGCTCTTCCACCAAAAATGTAAAATGTACAACTGGGCCGTTCAATCGTATTTTAGTGTATTAGTTGTACTTTGTGCTTATATCAGATGGACAGTTTTGCTTTTAAACTTTATTTTAAAAATTCTAATCCTAATACAGTCTATCTTTCAAAGTGGTTCGTCACATCGACAGTACTCCTCAAAACTACATATTACCAATGTAATATTTTTCGTAATCTCAAAGGAGTGATTTTATAAAGTCAAATATATATTTCAACAGCGAACTAGGCATGATAACATAATATAAGATGTAGCAGGCCGGGCAAATAGACGCAGCTCACCTATCAAATATTTGCTTAGGGCGCCCTCTTGTGGCGGGCTGTATGCACCGTTCCTAACAATTCAGAACATCCTTACTATACTCAGTCAGGAATAAGGAAGTGAGAGAATTAAAGAAGTAAGAAGTAAACACACAGGATTTAACTACTGAACTTAAATACATTTAATAAGAGGTGTCATTCACTAAAACATTTCTTAAAAGAGCAGATTCAAAACATTCTGAAGGCCTTCACATGTATCTGATGAAAACAAAGCAGAAAAACTCTAAATCAGGTTCTTCCACCATGCTTTACATCCAAATGCTGGTAGGGGGGGAAGGGCCCTTAGTGGGTTTGTTTGTTTGCCCTTCAGCCCTTTTGAAACATCACAAACCTCCTCATTTATGCCCAAAGGCTAAAAAAGCAGAAGCAGATATAGAAGAGTATGTTTTTTTTCACCAGAACAGTCCAGAACGCTACTGTACTGCCGGGCCCTGTTTGGTTTTGGTTAGAGTCCAACATTTGGAAAGCCTAAAGCACTTCAGTGATACTCCAAGTGTAATTGTATTTGGATTTAATTTACATAATCCTGCAGTAAAGAGAGCTGTAAATCAAACTCAGCAGTCCTCTGTGGGAACTACATTTTAAACTCTGAGGCAGTTTATCTTTAATGATAGTATACTTAATATATATATATATATATATATATATATATATATATATATATATATATATATATATATATAAAGAAAAGAAGGCACCTTGAGAGAGAAGTCATGCTGCTTCTCTACATAACTGTACAATAAGTAAAATTCACATTCACAAAGCTTTAATTAAAACTGAACAAAATTACAGAATCATCACTCATTTGTATTTTCTTTGAATAACTAAGCTTTAAAAATCAAATCAATATAAAAACAATACATTTTTTTCTTTCTTAGAAGCCTGGTCAATTTTTAACAAATTTTTACACAAAAAAAAAAACATAATATGGCTGTCCAGGCTAGTGGTTTAAATATTTTCGTATTTAAATGGCTCTGCATTGAGATAGAAAAAAGTCATTTTTAGAAGATCAAATAAAATAAGGACATGTACAATAAAACAAAAAAAAACATTTAAGTGGCTTAGTGGTATATAACATCTGAAATAAAACTTAGAAAATCATCTTTTATAAAGTCAATAAAATCATGTTTTCTTCAGTGCTTTGGGAGAGAGAGAAAAAGAAAAAAACACCAGAAGGATTATATATACACCTTAATATGATACTGCCTGTTTTCTGTGTCCTTCAGAACTGGATCACACTGCGTGTTTGATCCATGCTCTCTGAAAGGCACCAAGGGTGGAGAGGAGGCGTGGTACGCTGTGCCTACAGGTCCAGGCTACGTCACAGCCCCATGCTAGCACAGAGTACGCACTTCAGAAGCAAGCTAGCCCTAGAGTATGCACTTCAGAAACAATCTGTTATTACAGTACACTTCAGAAGCAGTCTAGCTCTGGAGTACGCACTTCAGAAGCAGTCTAGCTCTGGAGTACGCACTTCAGAAGCTTACTGAGTATGTACTGACTTTGGCTGGGAGGCACTTCCTGAGAGCAGTCTTCATAGGTGGGTGTCCTGACCCAGGCCTGTCCCTGTCCTGACCCGGGCCCTTCCCTGTCCTGACCCAGGCCTGTGTCAGATCAGACACTGAAGACCAGCCACATCTCCATGCGATCATCCATGCTACCAGTAAACGTATGGCATTAATGCTGAGACCAGGTCCACCGAGGTTTGACTGCTGTACCGCTCCGTTCTGAAGGATTCTCGTGCCTGAGTGACTGTCTCCAGCCACACACCGTACCTACAGTACCTTACAGAGCCACAAGCAGATATCTGCCTCTTTTTTTTTTGTATGCGCTCTCTGTTAAATGGTGGAGGAGAAGCTGCCTTTGGCCACACTGTCTCATATCCGCACTACTCCTCCCTCTCCTGTGGGCACAACACTACGTCAAGCCCACGGTTCTGGCAAGTGGTGCGGGGGGAGAGCTGAACGCGGCTGAGCCCTGGTCTGAGTCTCCTACACACAGCCCTGTCTAGACAGAGGGGACTCTCACTGGCAATACTGGCGGTGTCACATCTTGGAGGGGTGAGGACCCTGTAAATTGGCTGCGTACGAGTGTGTGCGTTTGTGTGTGTGTGTGTGTGTGTGTGTGTAGGTTTTTAGGAGTGCATTGCCTTTGAAGTGTATATATGATGTGTGTGTGATTAGGTCCAAACAAACGAGGGAGTGCGGGGTCTGGCCTTCCAGGTGTACACACACGCGCACACACACACACACACACACACACACATGTCTATTCAAACATCTGACTAGAGGAGTGCAAAGCAGACACAGAGTGCATTTGGCCTAATTTGTGTGTGTGCGCATGTACATAGAAGGATTTTGTATATGTGTGTGTGTGTGTGTGTCTGTGTGTGTTTACAGGTCACAGTATGTCCGAGTCGTCTATGCTGAAGCTGCTTCGCCGGCTGCTGTCCACGGACGCTTCTGGGGACATGGCTGAGAGCAGCGGGTCGCACCCCAGTGGTGACAGGGCGTCATCCATCAGCAGGAACCCCATATCGCTCTTCTTCCCTACATGGGGCATGCAGCCCCCACCTCCTCCACCCATAGAGCCCGCGTCTGCCAGACACCCCATCCCGTCCGCGTAGACGGGGGCAACGCCGTCGCACATGTCCAGCGACTGGGTGAAGTCAAAGGGCTGGGGGCCGCCCATGGGGGGGTACTGGGGCGGGGGGTGCGGGTGCACGTGCTGGGGGAGAGGGGGCAGGCCCCGGTGCTGCGGCTGGGCGGCGTGCGGCTGCTGCTGGTGCAGGTGGTGGTGGTGCACGGGGAGGTGGGGCGGGTGGGGGCTGATGTGGTTCTCCTCGGGGCTGCCCTCCTGCTTGACAAACGGGTTGGCCATCTCCATGTTGTTGAGGCCCGAGGGGGAGGTGTTAGGGAGGCCGTGCATCCGGGCTTGCATCTCCAACTCCTGAATGCCCCCCACACACACACACACACACACAAGTTCACGTGAGACGTACACAGCAAGGAGCGACCCACACGGCCTCGTGTTTGATCCCCGTCCTACCTGGATACGCAGCCACATCTGCTTGTTGGCCACCTCCATCCTCTTGAAGTTGTTCTCCACCTCCCTGGTCCTCTGGATGTCCTTCTGCATGCGTTTAATGTACTCCACCGAAGCCCTCAGGATGGTGCCCTTGTTCCAGCGCACGTCCCTGTGAGAGAGAACGAGGGAGGCGTCGGCTGTTGGAGGTGTCAGGTACAGCAGGACTGCGGGACGCAGCCGAACACGCAGCACCATCCGTGTCTATACGGGACCTCAGTTTAAGGGCCCCGCTCAAGGGCTTCATAAAACATTTACAACATACGCTGCTGGTTTATCAGTCTTCCATAGACAGTTACAAATGCTTACATAGACGGGGATTTATGAGCAAGCTATGTGTTATGAATCTTTTATAAGGCATTTAATTTGAGAACTCTAAATGAAGTGAAACTATATTTGTGTTCTCCACCCTGGCCAGATACTCTACAAATGTGCCTTGTTTGCGTTGTTGTTGTGAGAAGAATATAATACACTGATGCTTGACACAACAAATTTAAGTGCACAGAAATATGATCAGAGTAAATCGTATTCTTAAATTGTACAGTTTCGCTAAACATTACTCTGACTGTGGTGTGAGACGTCTGGGTTTTGGTGCTGACTGTGTGGTATGAGACGTCTGGGTTCTGGTGCTGACTGTGTGGTACGAAACGTCTGGGTTCTGGTGCTGACTGTGTGGTATGAGACGTCTGGGATGTTGTGCTGACTGTGTGGTATGAAACGTCTGGGTTCTGGTGCTGACAGTGTGGTATGAGGTGTCTGGGTTCTGGCGCTGACTGTGGTATGAGACGTCTGGGTTCTGGTGCTGACTGTGGTATGAGACGTCTGGGTTCTGGGCTGACTGTGTGGTATGAGGCGTCTGGGTTCTGGGCTGACTGTGGTATGAGACGTCTGGGTTCTGGGCTGACTGTGTGGTATGAGGCGTCTGGGTTGTGGCGGCGGGTTCTGGTGGCGGCGGGTTCCACGTGGACTCACAGGTCGTTCGTTTTGGGTATCATGGTTCCTAGTTCCTTGATGCGGTCGTTGATGTTGAACCTCCTTCTCCGTTCAACTAGAAGGGAAAAGACGGGAACAGGGCAGTCAGGCGATGTAGCACACACGTCTACGGCGCCAGACAGACGCGCTTAACCAGAGTGACCTACAGAAGTCCCTCATCATCTTCTCGTAAGACGCACCCTAGCCACTACAATACCGTCGAACTAGGATACTATTGCAATGCCATGCAACCGCAAGAGGGTTCAGCGGTAGTGCAACACGACATTCCCATAGGGGCAGGATTAGTGGTCATTTAAATACAAATAGTCTTCAGTGGACTATGCAGTCCGGACTGCCAGTGGAAGTTCGTTCCACCATCTGGGAGCAGGACAGGGAGGAGTCTCAATGCTTCTCTCCCATGAGGCATAAAGCCATACATGAGGTTGGCTGATCTGGACGTGGGTTATGTGTGGAGGGGCATTTCCACTCTTGGCTCTGCAGGTGAGCGTCAGTGTTTTAAATCTCACGTGAGAAGCCACTGAAGGCCACGCAGCAATGCCGACGTGAGGCACCCCCCTCGTAAGGCAATGGTTTACAATAGGACAGAGCACTGGGCCACATAAGGACACGTGCTGTCTGTCCTGGCGTCCCTCCCGTGAGGGGATCGACCTGACAGTTCCGTGTCAGTGCCACTGCCGTCTTTTATAGCCCTGGTGCTATAATCACTGTGTTTGCAATCAAGCACTTACAAAGCAACAAATATGACACTATATAGCAGTCCGATACTGATTTGGCTGGGAGCGAGCCAACCTCAGCAACAAAGCTGCAACATTCCTCTTGCTTATTGTACCCATTCACCACTTGCAAATTGTCACAGGCAATTACATTTTAATGCCAGTGCAGCGGAACAGGTCCAGGTTAACCATACACCAGAGTGTTGTCTGCAGTCAGCTGAATTCTCCCAGAGGTGGTAGGGGGTTGGCGGGGTGTCAATACCAGGGCACAAGTGTAATTTACTTTTAAACTCAGGACAGGTTATAAACCTGGTGAGGGTTGGGGGGGTGGAGAAAGTGTAAAACTCACTCAGGTTGTGGTTGTCTTTCTTCTGTCTCTCCTTGGCCAAAGCACGGGCCTCTGCATCTTGAGGAAAAACAAGCAGTGATCAGTCAAGGCTGCTGAGACCGCAGACGGCACTTAGTGAATGCAAAACTCCTGTGTGGAACCTGGGGCTTTAGGACACGATCTGTCCCCCATGGTGATGAGGTTTGGCCGCAGTAAAATCACTGCACAAGTCAAAACGTTTCTTAAGGTTCACCCTTCAAGGTCACATAACCCACACATCGTTCTTCCTTTATATTTCCAAGGAAGGATCCTCCATCATATAAACAGGACATGGAGTCCCACTCTTAAGTGACAATAACAATCTTATAAAAAGGCATCTATCACCTTTAACTGCTATTTGTTTTTTTTATTTTAAAACAGTTTCTAAAGACTTGAAATCCATGTTCTTGTTAGAAATCCTTATTACATGCCTTTTAACGTACGTCAGAGACTACACTACCCAGAGGTCTTAGGTGCAGAGCCTCGGCAGGCACAGCTGCTGGGTTTAGTCCTACCTGACAGCTCTCGCTTGATGGCCAGGTTGGCAGGGCAGGAGTTACTGGTCATGGCGATGGCGGGTCCGGCCATGCCCGGCCCAGAGTACACGTCCAGGTGGCTGCTGGACAGAGGGAGCTGGGGGACACGGACACAGAAATGGAGATGCAGGAGTCAGAATGGGAACATGCAGCCACATGAGGAGCTTCTAGGAGTTCTATCAAAGCTTCAGAGTCTCACAAGGATGTTGTGAGATCTTTTCAAACCTTTAGAGTCAGCCTGCCTGCAAAGTCTCAGTTACCCTGAACGGTAACAAAATGCTAGAGCCGTTTGTGAATCCTGTCCTCACGACCCACGTGTTGGTCCACATTCTGGTGTACGCCAGCAGCCCATACACCTGGGCCAGGTGTGCAGTGTGCTTTTAATGGCTTGTCTCAGCGGATGTTGGCAGTTGTGTTGGTGCAAAAAATATGGACCATACGGTGTCTTACGAGGACCAAGTTAGAGACACACTATGTTGGCCAACAACCTGATTCCTTGGGGCAGCCAATACTGCTGCCCCTGCGAAAGAAGATTTTGAACCAATTTTTTTGGTGTTGTAACTGGTACTTTTATGGAGCAATATTCAGCACAGCTTTAGTGCTACATCATAAAAGCGACAGATACCATGCAGATAAAAAAGTCAAACATCACACTTCTTGCTCCGGAGGCCAGAGGAATGATTTACCACTGCAGCTCCCTCTTATCGCCTTTATTGGTTTATACACGCCACAGCTTTCCATTCCTTCATAGCGACATCATGTAATCATGCCTGTCTGTGCAGTGAGTAACGGACCCGGACCGATAACTCTGCTATCGGTGTCCTCAGATAGCTTATCGTGCGAAGCTACCGGGGAGCGCAGAGCCAAACAAACAGAGGTGGAGAGGAGAATGAGCGTCAGGAGAACAGAGTGCTCCTTGATGATGAGGAGTTAGCACTCCCCCTCCAGCTGCACCTCCGGCACGCAGAAGAAGACCTTCACTCGCCGCTGGCCTCTTTGGCTAATGTTTCCCGGGGACGTCTCAACCACGTATTAATCTAGGAGACTTGCTGCTAGATGAATGATCAGGATGATCAGAACGATATCTGCGCGTGGCTCGGTGGTAGCCTCTAATTCATTTTGCAGTCACAGGCATCAAACTACTCTCAACACACACACACACACACACAGTGATGCTAGAACTGAAAGCCTAGGGCCAATGATTGCAACATGCACTCAACTTGTACCCTGATAACCTTAATAAACTGAGTTTATACATCTTAAAAGCTGTTGGAATAAAATCTGTTCATCTAAAATCTGCTCATAGCCAGTGATAGCATAAGAACACACCTCCTTAACACCTCCTCCACCATACACACACACACAAGTGCAAACGTGTACATGTACACACACACACACACAAAAATATAAGCATACACATGTAGACACACAAAAATATAAGCATACACATGTACACACAAATGTACACACAACAAAAGTATCAAAGTATCACTATCTCTATTGAAACAGAACATTAATCCCATGTTGTGCCTTAGAGCAAAGATCAGTCCTTGGAACAGGAAACAACTTGAGGACCATGATGAGAAAAGCCAGTCAATTTCTAATCAATGCACACGGCCTGAAGCTCAGACAGGTCAGCCCAGCAGACAGCCCACAGTAAACAGGCTAGAAGAGTGGAACTCCACCTCACAGCACGCTTAAAACACACCGGCAGCCACGCAAAGGGCCATGAGCATCGCAACAGAAGACACTGCCGGCAAGCGTCCAGTGCCCACAGCATGCGCTGGTCACCCGAACCTGGACACCCGAACCTGGACACAGTCCCTGGACGCTGTCCCACAGACACTGTCCCTGGACAGCCTTCCAGGCAGTAGCTCTGGCTGGGGCTTGGCCTGGCATGATGCAACTTGAGAAACCGAAGTTCTCTCCCTCCCTCCCTCCCTCTGCACTCTGGGCCCATGGCACTCTGGGAATCGGAACCGGGGGACTATAAGCTAACGAGCCCTCTCTCCTCTCCCTCGCTGGGCTGAGGGGGGGAAGGGACCTACCAGCTGAATCTTCTCGCCGTCGATCACCTCTACGATGGCGTACGTTTTGTTTGCGTCCTTCATGCTGATCGCCAGGCTCCCTGTGCTATGCCCCTCAGCCCGTCTCTCCGCAGCATAAAAAGCAAAACTGGCCCTCTTCAACCTTCTCCCCAGCACTAAATGGTGAACTTTCCCCCATCTGGACTTTCAGCCCTGTTTTCTCTCCTTCCACACCCCCTCCCCACTTCTCCAAAGCATAATCATCTCCGCCCTCCGGCCTCCACCCCCTTAAACCCTAAACCCAACCAAAAGCCTTGTAAACAAGTTGAACTCTAACCGGCTACGGCTTAATTGTTAATGTTGAGCAGGTGTTTTAAAATCCAGAGAGGAGTGAGCGCGATGACTCTGAACAAACACAGTGGCTCCTGAAGCCCCGGGTGCATCACATGAATAATCGCCGTGATTAAATACGTTAAATGCTTAATAACAACTCGCGGTTCCTGCAGGCACACAGGGGAGGCCGATGGCTGCTTTCATTTCAACACACATCCTTGTCTTTTCATTGTACCATGGGGAGAAAATACCCATAGGCAGAGAGCCCCTGGTATGAATAGAAATAAGTTGTTTTGAAGGTCTCATATAGCAGCAAAAACAGGGCAGCACTGCAGTCCTGAGGGGGCGTGTGGGGGGCTGGGGGGGTATTTTTGATGATCAACAAAGCTGCTTTTCTTTCCTATAAGCCTGATAGCAACTTGTCAACAAATGACTTGGCATAATTGCTCCACTGACTCACAGTGGGGGGGCTGGAAGGGTCTAAAATAGACCTATTGAGAAACAGCTAGACAGGCCTGTAGTGTTTGCACCAATCACAGATTTATCAGTCAGTTTTCCACTTTCTTTATATGATTCATTTATTTGGATGATTCTTGATCTTAAAAGGGTTGAGAATGCCAAAACGATCGAGTGTGTATCAGAGTGTGTATCAAGGCGAACGGTGCTACTTACTGTGTTTGGCATTTGTACCACAGAGTCAACATAATTCTGGATGTCATCATAGCTGGACTGCATGCTGATGATGTCATCAATAACATCCTCCATCTTCAAGAAGAAAACAGTTAAAAAAAAAAATCTTTATAATCTTGTTAATAAGTTAAATTAAGACCGGCCCCAAATTCCAAATTAAAATGAATATTTGATCATTGCTTATTTTTTACATTTTAAATGTAATTTTAATTTTGACCCCTTGTTTAACGTTAGGCCATTTTAAACTTGACAAATTCTCTAGACATGAAATACTAATGAGGAAAGTTGAGGTGCTCACCTATCACTTCAGATGCTGTTAGTTAGCATGGCCATGTAATCAGCTCATTCTACCATGTACATAAACGGGAGAAGATGTGGAGAAAGACCAAAGTCTACAAAGTTCTAAAGTTCTAAAGGTCTTTCCACTGTCTTCTCCCCCGTCTGTCACTCTTTAATCTCTAATTACACCACCATAGCTATAATTGACCACTTAAGCTCCAATAGCAATGGAGTTTGGCAAGTTAACCTCTGACCTCTGGGTGGCATAAAAAATACTCACACTGCACCATGGGTGAGAGACGGAGGGGGGGTAAGGGTTGAGTTTGCGCACAGTGTTCAGTGAACTTTGGAATACTGAGAACCAAAGAAATGTACAGAAGCACAGGGGGAAGGGAAGCGTCTGCTGCTCTGATAAGACCGAGCGATGGAGGGCTGTAGCTGGACCGTTCAAATAAACGTCCACGCGCCGCTGTGTCTTGGGAAAACGACGTGGCCGAACAAAGAATCTTAACGCATCCAAACCCACAGACGGACTCTGCCTTTACCTCCTTTTCGTGGCTGCAGCTGATGTTGAGTGTGGCCATGGGGCTGTTGGGGGCGCTGTTCCCCGCCGAGGTGATGAGCTGCTCCGGGCGCGTGCGGGGTGATGGCAAGGGCGGCAGGACGGCGGGCTGGCTCTGGGCCATGTTGGGCGGAGACGGCTGCACCACCCCCGCCGCGGCATGCACCGCCTGCTTGGTGGCGAAGGTGGTGGACAGGTACTCCTTCACCTGCTGCCGCTGCGACTGGCGGATGTGGTAGTCGGTGGGGTTCTCCAGGTGAGTCTGCACCTGTCGGGAGGGGTGAGGTGGGGAGGACAGATTAGGGATTAGGATTAGAAGAACTCAGAACACTTTAACATCATAAAAAAGAACATCAGTTAAACTTAAATGTGTGGTAATGACAAACCAACTGTAGTCTAAGAACACAAAGGGTCTGCTTTCTGCCCTAGGAACGGACTGAAGCCTCACGTCTTGGTGACCTCTGACCCAGACATTGCCTAAGGCACTTCTATAATGCTGACAGGGCAGACACAGTCTCTGCAAGTTCCCAAAATCCCACAGGCAGCTGCTGAGAGGTGAGATGCTGTGTGTCACGGGCGACTTGCTGCACAGACCCCCGCTTGTCACTGTCATATGTCGCAAAGACAAAACTATATATGACCTATGTGTTATTTAACGGGTGAAAATTGGGATAAGACTAAAATTCTGTGCATGTGTTTGTGTGTTTGTGCTGGTGTTTAACCAGATAAGACCTCATGTGCCAGGACTGAACACCCCCCCCGCCCCCTACAGTGATGTAAAGACTCCCCAAACACACTCAGGGATTAGCAGGATTACATCATGAAGGCACTTCCACTGTCAGTTCTGCTAAGCCAATTGAGCCTTTGACCGTGTAATCTCTGCTGTAAACAGAACGGGAAAAAAATCTCATATTCATCAGTACAGTGCTCAGTACCAGGATAAAGACAGGTCCTGTAACAGGCACAGTGTCCAGGATAAACCCAGGTCCTGTAACAGGCACAGTGACCAGGATAAACGCAGGTCCCGCAGTATCAGGTAGTGATGTGCTTGGCGCATAATCGTCACCCCAAGGCGGCAGCACTGACAGAGCGCTGTGGACGATTGGCCCTTGGGCGTCGGCACACGCTCCATCCACACCACAGCAGAGCAGGAGCACCCAGGAAGTCGAGTGACTGCAGTAGCTGACATTTACAAATAAAATGCTTAAAAACTAGACAGAAAGCCACTGTGGTTTGCTATCAGGGGATGTGTCTGGCTGGAACGCGGTTGACTCAATCCGTACGCTTCCTGTAAATTTCCCAATGGTTCCAGTTTGGACATCTCACTGCAGCTGTGTACCTAAATTCCACACCTGATTTACTTGAATCCTCTTGGGTCGGAAAGTCATCTAAGGAGAAATACTGGATTCGCCCTGCTTATGCAACGAGAGTTACTCTGCAAGTAGCCGGTTGATAAGAGTCCATGATGCAATCTCAGGTTTTGTCTATTTAGAAGCAGTTAACACACTCTAACTGATGCTGATTAGTATCAGATGTTAAATTCCATTCAGGCTACAAACAATAGCATACACCATTCACCACTAATAATCTAAGGAATGTGAACTACATACAAACCTATCCAAGTGACATCTGCACTTCTGTTTAGGCGACACGCTGTGGAAACTGTCACACAACTTACGACTTTTAGTTCAGGAGCAGTGTGAGAGCAGCCCAGATCAGATCTGCTTTATCCCAGCAGCTGATGTCTAAAACAGAGAGCGCCTCAGTCCTTTGGAGTGCTTCCAACTCCAGCGAGCAAGCGATTCGGAGCAGGGCGCCACGCGGCGAGACGCTTTAGACACGTCAGTTATTATTTCCCCCCAACATTTTGCCATGCCTTGTGGGAGTGACTCGAAAGACCAAGACAAAAACAGCACTGACAGGAACTGTGCGAAGGAGTTCGGATAGGCCTGCAGATTCCGAACACATGCGTACTCGTGTCAGACACTCCCTAAATGCCAGGCCCCCTTGTCTCCACTCACTGATAACAGCAGACGCATCTCTAGCATCAGACACCTGTCAGCCGTACCTTTCTCTCTGGACTTTATCTCTGCGTACGGACACCGCCGGCTGCGGCGAACTACCTGCTGTTCCGACCGCATTCTCCTCAAAACAATCGGCCCCCCTTCTCCTCTAATTTAGTTTTGTAGTGTGAAAACAGCAGACCGAGTTGACCCGAACGTGTCGCTTGGAAGGCACTTCAGGAGCCCCCCTGCTTTACCCGAGATCGACCTCTTACCTTCAGCACCTCCACGGGCACCTGCATGGGCGTCTGGTAGGACGCGGGGGCGTTGATGGCGGCCGAGGTCGCCGGCGGCCCGGGCGTCCGCTGCTGCATGTAGTGCAGCGCTGCCGCCACCTGCTGGCGCTGTTGCCGCTCACGCTGCTCTTCCTGCTGCATCTGGTCCCGCATCAGCTGCTGGCGAAGGCCAATCCGCGACGCCATGGCCGGGGGGCGCGGGGGCCGGGCAGCCGCTGCACAGTCCAGCCCGAGAGGTGGAGGGGGACCTGGGAGGGGCGGAGGGAAAGGAGTGAACCCTGGGGGAAGAGGGTCAGCTAGTAGGACACAGATACTGGGAGAAGCTTGAGGTCAGATAGCACTAGTGAAGATCAGTAAGGGTGTAGATTGATAAAGTATTAAGTACTTTAGCATGTGTATTAAATACTATGGATTTTTTAGGCATGTCCCTAGTGTAGATTTATCTATGAGATTTATATCATTAAACATACAGAGCAAACAATCACATCACGTCACATTAAATAATGGCAGGGCTTATTAACCAGCGTGGTTTAGATGTCTTTCAGGGTGGATCGTGAGATAATAGCAGGTCTTTTCATTGTGCCAGTGGTACAGTGTGCGCTCAGTGCACCAAATAAATAAGGACCAAAACTGAGCAGCAAAACAAGCCTCCCGATTGGGGAAGTCATGTGACAGTCATGTGGCCCTCGTGTTTCTCAGCACTCATGTGACTGGTCTTTCCGTGCGGGAAACACCCCTAAACCCTTCTGCCGTATACCCATCCACCTCCAGGAAGGCCCAAACCCTGTCTCTGCCAGGGTCCGGGGAGTCCCTGTGAGGAGGAGTTCCCCTTTTTTGCTCCGCTGCGGCAAACCGATGCAAACGACTATGACTTTGCTGTTTTCTGGAGCCAGGACAGAAAGGAGTATGTTGAAGGAAGAAGCAGGGGGGGTCTTGGATTTAGTCCCCTGAAAGGGTGCGGCAAAAGATGGGCTAAGATGGGCTAAGATGGGCTCAGATGGTCTCAGATGGGCTAAGATATGTCTGCATTTCATCCCTGGTTGTGGTGAGACAGGGGAGGGCAGAGAGAGTAGGGTTGGCCATGGAGAAAAGCTCATTGTACAGGAGGTACAATAAGCCAGGCAGCGCCTATTGAGATAGCACTGAAGCAGCATTTAGTCCACAGTGTACGTTTCAGCAGGCGGACGGGGCGGGCCTGGCCACACACTGCCGGCTTTGTGGTGCCGGCCGGCCTCTGGACACTCTCGGGCTTTGTGACCAGCACGGCGGACGGGATCTGGCTCCGGTCCAGCAGAGCGGCACGCCGGAACCGGCTGGCTCTGGATCAGTGGACGCACAGCTGGCCTGGTTTGACAGCAGAGCAGGCTTCAGGCTTGGACCATCTGGGGTCAGGCAAGTAGAAAACAAGGTACTGAATCTGTAATGCTGCCAGCTGAAGTGAAGGCTGCCCCAGGTTGGTAACAGTTGCTTTGGTGGTAGAGGAAGTGTTCTTTGCATTTTCTGCATTTGACAGACACTCACAGGCAGAACTTTGATCTTTATCAGTGTGATAGCATGTGTGCTTCCATAGAAACAAACCAACGGCCCTGGTGTTATCAGCCGTCACCTTTCAGTTTGGCACCAACAATATTAAACAAGTGTCTACTGATTCAGAGGCGTACAGATATAGATAGCTGAAGATTTGGTCAAACGTCTACGGTTGAGGCAACGGATGATTGGCGAAGCACACCTCCACCAATCAGCAACGACCTGGGAGGCTCCTGCCGTACGGTGCGGCGCTGCTTTTCCGCCCATCCTACCGGGCTCGCACGGACGTGGTGTGCTTTCGCAGGCCGTCGTCGAGTGTGACGAGACTCTGTCGCACAACGCTCCCCCGCTCCGCCCATGCGGAATGCCAAGCTCAGCCGGCACTGAACAGGAACGCGCTCGAGCAGCGGCAGCGCCGACAAGGTCTGCCATTGTCAGAACGGACACGACATCCCAGCACGTCCACATCAAAGAGGAGGGAGAGAGAGCGAGGGAGGAGGGAGAGAATGAAGAACGGTTTTACTTATTGTTTGGCTTGGTGGGGCCAGAGAGGGGGCAGGCAGAGGGTAAGAGTGACACACACACACACACACTGCTTTTCTCATCTGGTCACTTTAATCATTTTTTTTACAAAATCTGGTAATTGGCAGCAGCACTTTCCAAAAACAAACAAACTGATCAAGGAGCATATTTTTTGTACTGAAGTACATGATCTGATCCAACAAGAAACTGCAAACCTGATCTCAGATCAGCATAAAGGCGTCATTTCTAACAGCAGCAGGCTGTAACCCTGCAGGATACACCCCACAAACTCTACAATTCTGCGCTGGATGTGACCAAGCTTGGTCACATTACGCTTCTTCAGTCAGGGGTCCTGTCACTCACCTTCTGCCCACAGGCCTCTGGGCGGCCCTGGCACGACCCCAGGGGCTGGCTCTCTTCCCCACCTACACCTCACAGTTTCACCCCTCCTCATCCTGTCTAGTACAGCAGTGAAGCAAGCCGGACCAAAATATCCCACCCTCACTTTCTGTTCCTCTTTTCAGGGACGCCCTGTTCCGATGACGTGTCAGGCAGCCCTAAACAGAAGCCAGGGTACATGTGACCCGAAGCCATGTTGGTGGTAGCCAGGAAATCGTTCGTTCCTGGGCGGGCAGATACAGGCCGTTTGGGCTTGTACGTGGCATGCGTAACTAGCATATCGAGGCCCCAGAATGGAGCCTGGTCACTGGGGGCAATGAAGCCTGTTACCGGGCAGAATGGAGCCTCCTCCTGGGCAGGCAAACATTTCAACAACTGCAAATTTAACCATGCAAAGCCACAGCTTTTTTCCTTCCTCCTTCACGTCACGCAAAGCAGAACCCCGTGGTGCTGAACGAGAGACCACTGTGTACTAGCAAAGCAAAGCCGGCCCAGTCAGGGCCTCTAGTTCTATATAAAAATGATATGATCACGTAAGTATGAGAAGATCCAAACAAATATGACTGTCTTCAAGTCCTGGAAATGACTGCTGTGTCTGATTAGTCATAGCTTGCTGGGGCTTGGCTGATGCAGTTCCACTCTGACCTCTGAACTCTGCACTCTTTTGCGTGTGCTATAAGAGATCTGATTGAGGACTTTAACTGGGTGAATCTTTACTTCATACTAGTCAGTAGAATTTAACCAGCAAGATCATGCACTCAAAATGGCCTGTTAGAAATAGAAATGGTGCCTACACTAGAAACCATGAGAAGGAGAGATTAAGCCAAATGTAAACTATAATATCACAAAATGCTTTAGTCTCCTGGACAATGAATATGGTGTGATCGGTGTAAGCATGCTCAAATTCTGAAGAAAATATCTAAAATGTCCAGTCAAATATTTTTAATATCTCAGATATGTCCCATGATTAAAATTCCCCCATATGAATCAGATGTCATGTAACACAGTGATGGCTATGAGTGACCTCATTACTAGCATTCACCTCCCAAGAAACATAAACATCACTCCACATCTGATCTTTATGACTTCTGCTTTCAGTGTCTTATAAAGTATTAATCTACAGACCAAAACAAAGAACTGCTATTTTGCAAGCTATCCAGTTTCATTTTTGTCTAAACATCTGGGCTTACAGAAAAGAAGTATGAGTGAGTTGAAATGCTACCATGGAAACATGGGAATTCAGCTCATGACAGACATGCCATACCGAGATTATGTGCTGCACTGAAAACGTAGCAATGCAGCTGTCTGTCGCTCAGCTGTCTGTCGCTCAGCTGTCTGTCATTCAGCTGCCTGTCGCTCAGTAGTTTTTACAGAATATTTAATGGCTTGTACATGCATATACATGAATGCCATATAATTGTCTATCTTATAGTGATTATCATCTGGATCAGGCCAATGCTGGACCGATGAGCCGTGTATGTTGGTAAGGAGTATCAAATGCAGCTCCTGAGTGGTCCAATAGAAAATGGTTTGTCCCATCACTGGCAGATTGTGAGTTCAGTCTCTGATGAAGCCACAGCCATCTGTGGCTGGGAGCCTGAAAGGGCGGATTGCCTGTGTAATCAGGGAGGCGCGTCACACTCGCTCTCCCCTGTCAATTATGGGTGGCGCTGACCAATCACAGGTGTCTGTGAGCTCCTGGGGCAGGTAGTTGGAGAGTGCTATCCTCTGAGTGTGTTACTCTGCCCCTGATGTTGCTGTAGCACATAAAGACGTGTTGATTGGCTGGATATGCCTTGGGGAAAGTTTAAGTGATAGCTGGCATGTAACAGGACCTACCTGAAGGACCTGGACAAAATTAGGGAGCGAAATTGGGGGGAAAAAATTAAAAAAACAGAATAATGAATAAAGAAATGGGCAAGTAGATTTGTGTTATCTGTTCTGACTAAAACATCATGGCTAATTCTTTGCCAACCCATTGTTGATTTTGTAGACCATTAGTAATTACCAACTTTATTACAGTTAATACAACTACTAATATTGCATTGCCATAGTTTAAACCACCAAAGAGATCACTTCTTTTCTAGGGTACACAAAAAGCAACAGAAAATATCCAAAAACAGGTTTCAGTTCCAGAGTATTCTCCATCTCCATCTGAGTAATCCTAATTCCAAATGTGCAGAATATTCTGACACCTGATGGAACTGTTCGAATCATGCGCACCATTTCACACATTCAGTCAAAAGGTCTCCAAGAAACGTACAAAATCTTAGGGGTTTTGTTTGTTTGTTCATTGCAAGACTGTAAGATCTTCACCAAAAATACCCACGGAGGCGCTGCTACTATACTCCTGTCATTATGATAATTACTGACACTGAAAATACTCCCCCCCCACCGGAATATCACAAAGGTCCCAATGTGCATCGGCCATTTGACATGCATTTTCGATAGAATCCATCTTAGTTGACCTGGGCAGGCCTGACCCTTTCTTCGTGCTGGGGGTCAGACCCCTACTACAGTACACGTCTACTGCTGTTGACCTTTGATGCCTTCAGCACAGATGACTAAGCTCGTTATAGTTTTACTCCTTAGCTTGGAATGAAAAGCTTTTTTGTTCCCATCCCAGCTGAGCAAAACGGCACTACGGAATTACTAATGGCTTTAATCATTTTATGTCATCACATAGTAACATAATCACATGATGCGATCCTCACTTCATAATGCAGTGTGCAATTTGTTCTACAGGCAAAATCTATAGTGCAGAGAGCTTTTTAACTAGCCATGTATAGTAAAGCCTTTATAGCCCCACTTTCCAAACAAGTTAAGTACGACCTGTGCAGAGTTGTCCCTGAGTCTACACAAGACAGACCATCAGCAAATCTCCAGTTTCTCTGGTTGAACAATTCATTAATTCACATTAAATAACACGTGTGACCGAAATCCTGCCTCCACCTTCACGTTACACACTCACCCCAAACAAGCCCCAACAGAAACGCTTCGTTAAGAACGAAATCTGTCCGTCCCTAACTCATTCTGCAGGGACGCCCCACGGTGTAAGCTGGGCATATCCAGGGACGCCTGTTAAAAAGAGCATTGTCAGCGCCGTCCTACGTCCCTGCCCGCTCAGCTCCGAGGACAACGCCACAATCGCCTCTTTGTGCAGAGATCTGCTGAAAGTGACCCGTGTGTCTTTCTGCGCCGTGGCAACGGTGGGCCAGCTACTGCGGGAGAAGCAAGGGAACGTGAGGCTGGAAGCAGGAGAGGCTTATGGGAAGGCAGTGAGAGCCGTGGAGGTCAGAGGTCAGAGCCACGGTCCTAGCCCTTCCTCTGTGCCATCTACTTGACTCCGTGCGAACACCAGCACGGGGCCCCTGACTATGCTGAAAGATCATAGCAACAGGTGCATGGAAACAATAACAGGCAGCTTATTTATTTAGGTCTGGTTTCCCTGCAGAATATATATATATATATATATATATATATATATATATATATATATATATATATATTCACACACATGCATACACGCGTACAGATTCAGATTCAAACTCAGAGAGCCTCATAGCCTCAGTGTTAACAGTGATTGATGATGTCACTCTGCAAAGCTTTGAAATGGCTGATGTGCATTGCTGGCTCTTAACCTGAAGCCATGTCTTTCACCAAGCAAGTAAAGCCACTACTCAGAAATACATAAAGCTTAGATGCCTTCCATTCATTTACAAGCCTGACTGCAGCTTATGCAAATGTAGTCATCTTACCTTGACCTGAAGCTTCACAAGCCACGTAGGTCCTTAAGATGAAAGTATGCCTAAATGTCTTGGTGATGCCGTGCTCATAAATCCATTTGTCACTAACAGAAATAAATATAGAGAATCGTAGCGATAGAATGCTGTCCACCATGCACAGCTGTGACCAGGAGCGACAGAGGAATGATCTCGGGTAATGCTGCTAGGCAGTAAACCTGAGATCCAGTCTTAATGCCTGAGGAGGACCTGCTCCTCGGACGACGCTGCGCTTTCCTGTTGTCCAAACTGAGCTCGGAATATTGGAGCAGCGCTCTTTAACAGCACTGAAGTCTGTCAGCTCATGACCCAGAGTCACAGAGCGCGAGAGCAAGAGAGAGAGAGAGAGAGAGAGTGGGAGAGAGAGATGGGGATAGAGAAAGAGGGAGAGACTTGCAGGGAAACCCTTAGTCACGAAGCCTTGTTGTCCACAACTCCCTTCGTTGTCCGCCTCCACTTCCCCTAAATTACTCAAGTGCTGCAAGCCAGCCTCAAACAGGAACAAGGGCCCTTAGTTCCGCAGACCCCTTCCCTAGTGCTCCGTCTTATCCGAAGGAACCGCCGTGCGTGCAAGCAAGGACTGTGAGTGTGCTGCTGAATCACAGGACAAGGTGGAGGAGCACCTCACGTTGGGTGTAGCGTGTACACACACTAGCATACACACAGCACATGAAGTTATGGGGGTGCAAACAGGGCCAGAAGCAGAAAACCAAGAACCGGAAGACCCTCCACCACAGGAGCACATGTGATGGTCCATACGAATGTCATGCACATCCACTGCTTCTGCCTGAGGTCACGGATCTCCACAAGAACTTCAGTTGACTCGATATTGAAGTTCCACTTTATACCGTGATATAAAAGTTCCAGAGATCTCCTTAGTTCACTATGTAAATGGAACCATATCCACATAATTGGCTACCACAGCACTGGACAAAGGGCCTGGTCAGCAAACACTGCACAATACCATCTTTCTCTTAGGATTATTACTTCGACACAGACACACTGGCACTTTTTTTTTAAATCAATAATGGCTGATGTGACAGCAATGGCATTTTGTCACCCCCTAGTGGTTATCCAAACAGGACTACCCAGGCTGGTGCGTCACTCACACCTAAACGCAAATTTTACTTCCAAGAATCTCCTCCTTGTTTTTCAAGGAAAAGGATGCGTGATTATATTATCAACCGATTCATTAATTCAGAGGTCAGCTGATACAATCATTCGGTGGTCAACAGCCTGCGACTATTCAGTCAAGGTTTATACCAATAGTCCCTGTGTGGGAGTTTGCAGACTGACTCCAGATGCAAATGGACACCTTCACCTGATGCCCCTGAGACCTTCGTATGGGGAGACAAACATCACAAGCAAAAAGAACAGACAAAGAAAAAGGAAAAGAAAAAAAACACAGTAAAGAAAAACGAAAGCTGGAGCAGAAGGGTGATTTTAGGAGGAAGTTAAAAGGGCACTTACAAGAAAAGATCATTTGGTGATGCCTAACTCAGAAAACCTGTGAGGACTTCGGTCATCGTTTACCTACTGAAAACTAGACTACAACAAGCTGCCCTTTATATCTGGTGACATTTAGCCAGCTGTGTGTGAATACTGACAGACGGACTAGCATGTCCCTCTGAGCAGCAAGACAACTGTCAACGACCTGCCCCCTCATACAGTACATACACTTATAGCACACTTACAGAACAAGGCCATTCTCTGCCTTAGTTTATTTTTTAGCAAGTACATTGTAAACCCTGTTAAAAAAAAAACTATGAAAAATGCTATGTAAATAAAGCTCACAACTACTATTATATAGGACTTTGTGCATGTGTGGTGTGGCATTAGTGACTGAACTGATATGCTTTACATATCATTTCATTCGTGCCTTTTCAGGATTTCAAAACATCAAAGCATTAATATGCAAGTTATTATCGGACGCACAGTCAATATTGTGCTAGGCAAAGTAGATCACGTTTAACAACAGGATGACATACGGCACCCTGCTGCTCTGAATTGGTGAATAGATTACAGTGTTTTTCCACATATAAATGAGAAATGACAAAGAGCTGTGGAAAACGGGACTCGCCTTCTTCATAATTCATCTGGCCTTTTTTGATAGTGTGTTCACGACAGCTGAATCTCATCTTTCTAATCCAGACACCGGCTGCAATATCGGACTTGATCCCAGCACAAAGCAGGCAAGGTTCCGGTACATTCTTTCTGGAAACGTTCAAACTGCTACAGCAGAAAGGGTCCTGTCACATTATGGGCAGGGTTCCTTTCATGCTTTGAACTACCTTAACAAAACATTTTTGTATGTGCATTTGGTTATGGGCCCACAAGAGCAGGTAGGTTTAAACACAGACTCCAGTTACTATAAACGGCAGTTTGCTGGCGATAAAATGTCACTGTTAGTGCGCATAATGCAGGAGGCAATGAGTAGGTGGCAACATTGCAAAACAAGCTTTGTTCATGAAGTAGATGACTGATGTAGATGACTTGTTCATTTCATAAAGAAGAAATGACCCATTATATCCCCTTTAGCATTTAACAGTTTAGCCTCCATAAGCCTCTACAGACCCAGTTTGAAGAGGCTAATATGAATAATCGCAGGAACACAATACTGACGATACTCACAATACTCACAATACTTTTTTTGTTGAAAAGATGGTGAAAACATCACGCCTCGGTTGTTTCAAAGTGTAGCTGCCAGAGTTCTCACTAGGAGCAAAACAAGGGAACACATCACCCCCATTCTTCAGTCTTACACTGGCTACCAATACATTACAGAGTTGACATTAAGGTATTATTACTGGTCTATAATTCACTTTATGGTGTAGGACCAGTGTATATCTGAAACACTGCAGTGCTATGAGTCAGGCAGAGCTTTCATATCATTAGGCACTAGTGAGTTAGTCCTGCCCGAGGTTCAGACTAAGCATGGAGAGGCAGCATTTAGCTATTATGCTGTATAGATTGTTTTTAAATCTGAGCATAAAATCCTTATTTGGCCAGGATTTCAGCTCAGGTTTAAAACGGAACCCCCTGATCCTCTAGCACTGCACTTTCAACGTTTAATTCTTAAATTAGTCGTTATTTTCATCTTTTATCTCAAGATGTTCATGTTTAATTTGATTTTATGCACTATATATCTTTTATTAATCATATTTATTTTATTTCAACTTATCTAGTTAATTTTTCATTTTATGTTATTTAAAACAACTTTATTTTAATTAACTGTTTTTGTCATTTTTTTAATAACAAGGTGATGGATGTAAGAAGCTTTATTATTCTTATATGTCTATGTCTACATTAGGAATTTCCACTTTTAAACATAATTACAGTAACTCTCTTTAACCAGAACCTGTTTGTTTATGCTCTGCTGATTCTGTTCAAGGAAATGCACCTGCAGTTTAAGCCCTTTCTGACCGCCAACATCACTTAAAACTATCATGTTATTTTTTGTTGTTCTTAAATGGGGTTCTGATGGGGCCAGTCACCTTGTAGTACTGTTTGTAACCTCTGACCTCTGCTGAGATCCCCTACCACTCCTGACCACTCAAGTGCCTCATGTAAACCCACACAGAGAGTTCTGCTCATTCTGCCACATAAGAACCACCTTCAAAACCACCAGCCATTATTCAGCTGACGCTAAACAGCCCCAGCTCCGTGCTAACTCAGACAGCAGTGCGTTTACAGCCCAGGTGGCGATGCAGGAAGAGAGGGTCTGGGGCCAGCCGCCGAGGCCGGGGCACGAGCCGTCTGCCCTTGTTTAGGACCAAGGAGCTCCTGACAATGGCTGGCGAGAAATGGAGACACGATCAGGATAGTGGGCCTCATGCACACAAACAGGTCAGACCTCCACTTCTGTTTTCAGTGTTAACCCCCCCCGGCTCTTTCTGACAGGAAAGCAGAGGGACGATGAAAACCAGTCACACAAGTTTCTTTCTTTTTTTTTTATTTCTCATTATCATTAACCACACAATGTGTCTGGCATTACTCTTACTCCGGTGCAGAAGCAGTGTAGCGTCCGACATGCTGGGGACCGGCTGGGTGGCATTGCTGTGATTTTTATGCAGCATGGGTGGCGTTTTGTGACTGGCCCTTTGGGAGATGGGGAGGGAGATTAGCAGCACCGGCGGCCGCTTCAGACTGACGTGGGCCACAGGAATGTGCTGCTATCAGGAAAGAACTGCACCTTATCTGCCTAGCAGGCCTGACCAATGGATTTCGGAGCTGCAGTCCATGTTGGATGCATGCAGAATGCTGCGCCGTGTTGGGCCGGGACGGCAGGCGCAATGGGGGCCTGCATCTCAGCAGTGGTGAGCCTGACATCCAGAGGGCCCCCGAGTGTGCAGGGCAACCACGACGACATGTCAACCTTTGCCTACTTGGCATGAGGGGAGGAAAAAGTGTAATGCTTTGTGGAGTGAGTCAGAGGATAAAGAAAGAACACAGAGCATTTCACATAAACCCTGTCCGTGTGTGTGGACTGGGATTAAGTCCCCAACTGTAGAGAGCTGAAGCCAAGCACAGGCTGCACAGGCTCCCTCTCTCTCTCGCTCTCTCTATCCCCCCCTCTCTCTCTCTCTCACCCATATAAAATGTGTTCAGGCAGAGGTCCTTCAACAGCTGGTATGCATGCAAAGTGCACATACATATACACACCATCCGCTCATACATACGTAATAAACATGGAACGTGGCCCGAATATTGAGACATGGATGCTTTATCAAACGCTATAACTGCTTTAAGATCCCCCAAAGGTCTCCACGGAAGAATGTCTGCACCTGGCAAGCCATGGGTCTTTGGAAGGGTGCATAGTCCCCCGCCCGTTGGACTGCCTGCAGATGAGGCGCTCGCTGGTGAGAAGGATCCAGACTCCAAACGCCCTCGCACGCCGCGTCTGAATGTCACGCGCTTCAACACGAGAGAGGTGACGGAACGTCAGTTTGTGAGAAGACCGAGCACACGTGTCGCTCTCGTAGAAATAAGCCGTTAAAGGCGAAAGAGCGGCAAGCCAGTTGACCGGTTCAACAAAAAAGCCGATCGGCCAAGGGCTGGCGAGGGAAACTTCACAGCTTTACAGAGCGAGCGTCTAAATCACAGCCCCACGCAGGAGAGAAGTACCGAAAGAAGAAATGCGAGAGTGCGAGAGAGGAAGTCTTGCTACACATCCACTACTGCCACAATTCGATGGGGTCATGCTTCCATAGCAACGGCCGGCCACTGCCATGCTGGGCTTAATAAAATTATGCTAACCAAGGGTGTGTAGCTGAAATAGTCTTAGGACAGGCCTCTTACACTACAATCCAAAATGAAGCCAGTGTTCCACAATTGGATTGGATGCAGTATACCGTGATTCACCACTCCATTGTAATGCAGGGCTAGGCTTAGCTAGTTCATAAACAATATCTGTGTTTATGGCGTTGGGTTGGACTGAGAGGCTGCGTCAGTGTGGAGTAGCTGTGTGTGCTGAAGGTCCAATCAAAGGTGTCAAATCACAGACCAAGCTGGGTACTGCGACCGAGGACCAGACCGAGCAGGGCCGGCCGCCCCGCGACTCGGAAGCACGGGGCTGGCGGCAGCCTTGCAGTCATGAGACTACGTGTTCACACTAGGAGGCAACTGTACTCCGTTTTGGATGGAAAGGTGTTCATATGTGTTGTTGAGGTATCAGTGAACCAGCGTGTAATACTATGACAAGTTGGTGCAAACGTCTTGACTACAGACACCAGGCAGTTCTCGCTCTCACTCTCTCTTTCTCTCCCTGCCTCCCACCCTCATTCTTTCTCCGTATTTCTCTCTCTCCCCCCCGTCCCTCTCCCTCTTTCTCTCTTTCCATCTCTCCCTCCCCCTCTCCCACTTTCTCTTTGTAAACCTTCAATTCAATCTTTCTTCTTCGACTTCGTATTTCTGAGGAGAAGCCAAATCACTGTCTAAATTGTAGTCAAGAGAATGTAGTGAAAAACAAATGAAATCGTGTTATTATAAATGATGATATAGATCTGGTACATTTACACTCATTGTCTGAAACACTGAAGAAGAGGAACCAGCGCTGATTACCAGACGTGAGAAATTTCACATTTATTGTCATCTGTGGTTTATGGTCATCCACAAAAGGAGTTGAACTTGTTAGAAATGATGATACAATGTTAAGGCGGCATGCACACGGACATGTTCATCGGCGCGTGCAACCCATGCGCACCCTGGTGACCTTTCATCCGTCCGACATCTCCCAGAACGAGGGAGATGTGGTCAGTGGTTTTAAGAAGCATATCCAAGCTGAGCTTCATGGAGATCTCGTTTTTCTGTAACCTTCCTGTCTCACAATGATGTGACTGAACTGCGTAGAGGCACAAGATACGTACTGCAGAAACATCTCAGTCTGTCTGTGCATTTGTGACACAAAAGGCAATTTTGCACTGAAACATGCACAGCTTGCATGGAAGATTTCCTGAAGCTGCACAACCCCCCAAACACTGCTTATCCCTCCATACACATACATGCACTGTTGAACTAATCAAATCACAGAAAAATCCTCAACCTTTCCATGCACATAAGAATTCTGTCTGTAATTGAAGGAGGATGATAAGTATCAATGAACACACTACGAGCCCACAGTGTGCAAGTTAATAGACACCGAAATAATATTCAGTTCCATAACTAAATGACAAGTGTGAATAATGGTTTAAAATTGTACTTGCTGTTTTCCACACAAGGACCAGTTTGGTGGTGAGGGAAATTTCCCGCGAGCTCACTGAACAGGTCCACCACCGCAACAAAACACAGGCTACAGAGCAAATATAGATTTTACAAAATCGTCAGCGTAACTGATCATAAACAAATATGCCAGGGTGCTGCTTACTCAACATGTCTATTTGAAGAAAAAGCAAACCTGGATACATGAGAACTGCGTTGGTACAGTCTCACTGCTGTCATGTGTGTCCACAAACCTCATGTACGATCCATATGCTGACTGTGCCAAATATGTCAAGCGTAGTTCGCCTGGCTTCCAACGCCAGAACTAAGTTGAGTGTTTTAACAGAGCATGCTTGACAGCGACAAAAATAACTTGCGCTCTGTTACACATTGTGTGTAAATAGAGTTGGTTACGCCTTGCAGGGGGGGGGGGGGGGGAGGTCGACCATTGGTTGGGGGTCGGCTGCACAGTAGGTCTCTATTAGGTTCCAGTTCTGAGCTTTCCAGCAAAGTTCGCGTTACGTAACGCATATCACAAACGCTATCTAAACTTGGAGACACGACTCAAGTATTGCTAATAAAGGAGCTTAGCGCGACTGATCAAGCGCTCGGGCTTTGCGATAAATTATTGGGAGTAAAATAAAAATAAAATAAAATAAACATTCTGGGGAACTGAAATAAAAATATCAACAAAGACTAAATCATGTGATACACTACATAACATATGGGATTTAAACATAGTATGTACAACTACCCAGACGTAAAAGTGCCACAGTCTTTTTGAATGTAATAATTTCTCCGTTAATTTTATATTTTCAGTCCGTTTTCTGATTTGTCTCTTCATTTCATGAGACCACAGATGCAGTGACTGATCCAACGACTTTCACAACGACCTAAAGCGATTACCAACAATGTATGGACATGTAAAACACTTAACTGCCCGTAAGCCTAAAATTAAGCAGGTCAGTAATGCATCTTAACTACGCTCAGACGTATTTGGACACAGGAGTTCAACGTAATAGGCTATCACTTACCCGCTGAAGGTCAGAAAGTACAAAGTTAGAACCAGGTTTTAGAAACGCACAACTCTGTGCCGTTAGAGCAGTAACAATACCGCACTAGTATCAGTTCCTTCTGGAAGTGAAACTGTGCGAAACAGTCCCTTCTACAAGTTCTCAATAATTTCAAGTCGTCCCACTCCCGGCGGTCCGCTATTTGTTTTCTTTCTGCTCTCCCCGTGATGTTAACTGTGGCTCACTGTACCCCGGTCACCTGTATACGCTTGTGACAACTCCAGCCACCAATGACAGGGCTGTGCTGCATTGTGGGAGATGTATTTCGTTATTTCATTTGTAAGCGTTAAACTGTTGCATACGGGTAATCTTTGCTTTATGTGTGTGTGTGTGTGTGTGTTGTAAAAACAAACTTGCCCTTTACAATATAACCATATTCTAGTAGTACATTTATTATAAATTTATAGCCTTGTTATATCTGATTCACATTTCGGCTTTGCTGTATGTACTGTCCTTCCCATCAGTGGTGGACAGTAACGAAGTAAATGTAATATTTTTGTGTTTCTTTACTCAAGTATTTCCATTTTTGTAATTTTTTACTTTAACTCCACTACATTTCAAAGTCACATATTTTACTTTTTACTCCATTACATTATGCAAAATCTCGTTACTTCAGGCTTCATGTGTTAAAAACAGTAACGTCAAAACAAAAGAAGAGCGAAGCACACGCACCAATCAGGGTTCGGTTTAACGGCAACGCAGCAGCATAAAGTTTAGGGAGATTAGATCCCTACATAAAAATGGCAAAGAAACTGTAAGTCTCCACAAAACATGTCCTTTTCTGAGTGAAATTCTTTGAAATAATCGAAAAAAAAAGAGTCATTCTTGGTCAAGTGCCTTCTCTGCCTGTCTCAGTCCCATAAGATTTGTTCTTAGAATTCCCCATCAAGGCTAAGGAAACACGTAGAGGTAAGACATTTTCAAATCTAACAATATCTTGCAGAAAACCGTTTCTTTCTGTATGTTAAAATATGTCCAGCATTCGCATTGTATACACGGTTAGTTATCTAACTAGCTAGCTAAGTACGCAATTGCTAGTACGCAACCGAAAACGGCCTTAGTAACGCACTCGGGTGTAGCTAGTTAAGTTAGCTAGCTAAGTTAGCTAGCTAGCTAGTTATTTGTTTTACAAAAGTTCATAGTATTTGGAGCTTCCAGCTAACTAAATGCGTTGATATTGTGAAATAATAAAACATTCGAACATAGCACTTTACATTAGAAAACAAGTTCTGTTTTGACAGGTTTTAGGCCTACATGCTGAGCATGGTGCTAAATATTAGAGCCTTCACTTTCAATACTTAAGTACATTTGAAGGCCAATATTTTGTACTTTAACTCAAGTAGAGGACTAAAGGGAGGACTTCTAACCCAGGACTTTGTACTGGAACGACGTTTTACCATGGATATCTGTACTTTAACTCAAGTACGTGGTTAGTGTACTTCGTCCACCACTGCTTCTCATAGAGCATTCTTCCCTGGACGAACTTTGCTTTTTTAAGATGCAACAAGTGTGCTTTTAATTTTAATGGACTTCCTCCCAGACTGAAATGATCACCATAAAGGAAAATGAGCATGCAGTAATATGGCGCTGCAGTGCTACATCAGTAATGTATGGAATGTTCTATTTTGATACTGATGCAAAAAAGAAATGAAAACAGTGAACCTAGTGAGGTGTGGGAAGTGAATCTTATGTTTTACTCCATCTTCATTACAGATCGCATGTAATCCCTTCCATTCAGATATAGCACCTATGATCTTCATACCCCCTCCAAATCCTTCCATTTGCCATTTTATGCCCTGAAAATTCAAATCAAATTAAAATTGGTCAAATCTAAATTTCTTAATATAATGTATTTACACATTATAACCATCAACATCAAAGTCAAAATAGCATTTGAACAATGTAAACAATTATTATTTTATAGGTAATTATTATTATAGGTACAATACCTGGCTTAAATAAACGGTCAGCACATTAGAATGACCAATATAAACCTGCTAAATACAGCCAGTCACTTTCCAGATCACAAACAAGGCAAATTACCCAATGCTTGTGGTGTTTCTCGGTTGCTTCAGGGTAAAATTGACTGATCTTTGAGTATTCTGCTACTGTAAGATAATGCAAAGGTCCCTGACACAAATCCAGCAGAAAATCTGTGTCTTTGATAACAGGTATTTCCACTCACCATGAAATCTGACTGTGCTTGAATTAGAAGAATCAGTAGACATATCTAGTACCTTCATCAACAAGACTGGTGGCTGAAACTAAAACAAAAGGTGTTATATAGCAAGTATTAGAGCAGACAATGTCGTTTTCCAACTCTGTGATTCAGCCTGCAAAAGATAGTATAACTGTACATCTGTGCAAAAACATGAGGTCCATAAAGACATGATTTTATGGGTTGGTAGGGAAACAGTCTAGTGGTTTCCATAGCGCCCTGACATCAACACCACTGCACACCTTTGGGATGAATCGGAACGTTGGTTGTGAGCCAGGCCTTCAGCGCCTGGCCTCATGAATAAAAGTCCATGTAAGAGAAGACATGAATCTGAATTTAAGAAATGGAATTTATTCATGACTCCACATCACAAAAGTTCAGTTTATCCACAAACATATGCATGATTCAAATTCTCATATTTCTCCACTTTGTTTTGATAGTCTCTTGCCTTGAGTTTCTCAAAGTAATACAGGATGCTAGGTGTATTAATCGATACTCGATCTCTGTGCAGCACTCTTGGTGCACGATTAGAAATGATCAGGCTACAGTTGGCACCATTTAGAGGGAGGACCACAGCAGAGTGTGAATGTGAATTATAACCACATGTCTCAAAAGTATCCAGAATTGCTATAAGGCAGTTGTAAGTATATGTGATACTACACATTTGATCTTGAGTGTCATTCTCCACAACACATCTATGGTGAAAGGGAATGACATTAAAGTCCACTATAACTTGTTTGTGGAATGCACTGTTAATATTTGGTGCACCAATAATCATATAATTGTAGCTACAAGCAGCGATCCACAGGGTCTAACCATATTTTAGCAACTCATTGCAACTTTAGCAACTCCTTGGCACTGATAAGATCTATTATACATTATAATTATTAGATCTGTATACATTGTTATTATTATTATAAGATATATTATACATTAAGATTATTATAAGATCTATTTATACACAGTCAATTCCTAAGTCTCTCTTGCATGATTTGAACGCCATTACATATCACCAAGGTAAACCATCTATGAGATATGCCTGTTTTTCATATTGACCTTAGCAATAGTGCCCCCCAGCGGTGATAGTTTGGCTTGAAGAAAGTACTTCGCTGTTTAGACCATTAGAGTTTCATGTGGATTGCCCAATATTAAGTCTGTCACATGCTTGAAATGTGATTGGTGAATGGCTATTATTCATGTGGAAGTATAATTTCCCTTTGCTTGTCTTTCTAGCATGAGTACTTTACAGATATTCCAAATTGATACATTGAATTACATTTGTTTACGACATAACAGCTTTACTGAACATATGGAACGATCGGCATCCTGCCCATGAAAGACGGTAATGACTGTGCGGATGGACCAGCAGATGTCATTTCTGACATGTAGCTGTGCAGGGCTCACTGCCCTGTAAGGAAGGCAGGGTTGGCTTTGCGTTGGCCTCCAGCGGAGCAGGTCCAGACTCCTCTTTGAATGGGCCCTCCCAATAGCACCTTTTACCTGCTGTGGTGGCATCAGGCTGAGTGGCAGTGGATCAGGGAAAGGCCTGCTCAAGGGGCATCACTATGTGGCAGCCGCAGGGTTAAAAACATCAGCACATTTCTTTAGAATCATTTACACGATTGCTATGTTTATACCTATATTTATACCTACATTTGAAAAGTACATTTGGCTAACCAATGTAGGTTTTCAAAAAAAGCCAGGCTTATAAAACACCTACTTATGGAACACTGCATCAAAGTGCACTTACACAGTCTAAATTATAACTGCTAATCCACACTTTAAACACAAAGGGCACTTTTTTGTTAAAATATTTTTGTTGTACAGACTATTGGTGAAAATGCACTAAAAAATCTAAATTTTTAGGACTAGTTTTGCAAACGCTTTGTTATATAACGCAATTATCTCAAAATCCAGGGTAGTATACAAAAACAAGGTCACCCTGGGAAGAGGAATTCTTATCTTGATCACTTAGTAATTTCAAAGTAAGAGCCATAAATGTGTTATAGTTTCAGCTACGCTGTACAGCTCCAATTCATTTTTACAAGAATCACCAGTGTGACTCCCTCATGAGGCCAATTCCAATCTAATTTGAAAAAAGATCTTCACACTGTGATGTAAATAGGTGCTTTTATGTCAACCTGCCTGCACCACTTAAATGCTATAGCCACCACATGGACATACTGCTGTAATGTTAGTCAATGTTTTTGTTTCAAACTGTAAAAAGTCTGTGCAAAATTATGCAAAATATAAGATTATGCAACATTTGAACTCATCTGAACCAGCAGCTGCTGAGAATCAGTTACCTGCAATTTCCCCTCGGGATCAATAAAGTATTCTGATAAAATCCCCTGCCGACACTGGTAAAGCCACACAATTTGATCAATCTCAAAAGCACTTGTAGAAAAACCCAGTGAAGCCAATCTCTAAATCTTTATTGTGGAGATCGGGCGTCCTGGGGGGTAGCTAGAGTGTAGGCAGCTCTTACTGGCTGAACACCATTGCATCAAAAGATGGCCTCTATATTAACTAAGTGGATAGTAATCCTTACACACACACTCACACAGAAAGCATTAACATTTGTCTCATTTGTACCACTGACACAAGTTACACCAATCGTTATATAGACAGGTGGACACATTGTTTTATTACAACAATCATGTCAATGCCCAATCACTCAAGTAAAATAATTTACAGGCAGTCACTGAGGGATAAAAAAATTATCAAGGAGAAAAAAACAACAAAAAAAGCCCTTCCTAAATGTTCGAGACACTGCCATAGAAGGTACTCTTCACGAAATGATCAGGAGAAAACCCACAACCTGATTTACCTCAAACTACCCAAAGTGAACATCTGGTCAGGGAACCACACTCGAAAAGGAAAATCCTTCCAGCCAAGTTCAACCACATGCCATTTAATTAGACAAACATGCATGACCGAAAAGTTCCACTCACGTGGCTCTTCAAAGGTTTCAGTCCTGTCTATAACACTGCGGCTCCACTGACCCTGAAGCCCTACAGCTAACATAGCGAAAAGCTACTTAAAGTAGTTTACATTACACCAGCCATGCACTGTACCACTGAACATAAATTGGAACACATGATCTGACGTTTGGCAGGGGAGGACCTGTCGCAACCCACAGATCATAATCAAAGTTTGTCTTTTGCAGTTCTAGCCAGATGGTAGGTAGAAAAATATATATATATCAGAATGGAACATGCTAATAGATTGGTATATGCCACATTTGAAAATTAAAAAAAATTGTAATGTCATAAACGTGACTCTTCTGCAAAAGAACTTGAGCTTAAAAAGGAAACCTTGAACCCATATCTTTAAAGTAATAGCGTCCCTTAATCATAACTGTGTTTAGCCCTCTTCCATGTATTTTTCCATGAAGTCCAACAGGGTGCTCATTTAAGCCTTTCAAAAGCCCAGACAAAATTCCTTCTTAAAAACAGAAATCCCCACAGCCTAAACAAGTGAATTTCATGTTTATGAACATGCCCTGAATAACTGTACATCTTACAATGTCTCAGCTTACAGCAGGGCCCTCCAAACCAATTGTAAATTTCTACAATAACATTTTTTCTTGACATGTAAGGACATGTGACCGCATCCCATTTTTTAAAAAGGTAGATGTTTACTGGGGGCTTTTGAAGGCGTAAGCGTCACTGCTTCACTGGTCTGTGAAAGTCTGACAAGAAGCAGCACAGTTACTTGAGATCCCATTGAAGAAACTGACGAGGTCACAGTTAGAAATGACGAGACAATTTCAAAGAAGGTATGGGTTGAAAAATCAAAACTGAACATCTGACATGTACTTTAACAGCTAGGCGGACTGTATACTATCACTGTCACATAGGCCACTGCCCAAACTTGCTCCATGTAACTTTTCATACATTTGAAGGATCGTTACAAAGCAACACACACTAGAATTGAATGCGTTAGTGACTTTTAAGGATCTTTCCAAAGTGCTGCGGTATTGATTGGGTTAGGGTTAACCCTAACCCCCCCCCATATACTGTATTTAGCCATTTACAAGAGCATAGTGGGGTCTGTACAAATAAGGTTGTATCCAAATCCAAAATGCATGCTGGGTGCTGACACGGTGGTCATGGTGGCACCCACATGTCGCACTGCAAAACGGAAGCTGCCTTTTTACATCAACCTGAAATCAGTCTTTCACGTGCGGTATAGTTAAGAGGAATCACACCCTTCCACCCACATACAACAGCAAAAGTCAACCCGAAACCCATGAGCGTAAAACCCGCGAGGCCGCTTGCTAATTAGACGGCCTAGGGTTGAGTCAGCGTTAACGCATGAAAGGAACATGCTAAAATGCAAACGAGGACAAAGTGCGAAGTGAAGCGGTTCTCGACGACGCTGCGTCCTTCTCCAGCACCATCAGCAGGGCTAGTACGACGACGTGGGAAACTGAGGGTGCCACCAGTCAATGAGACGCACGCTGTGGACGGGGTCCAGCACCACCTGGACGCCCTGCTCCCCTCGGGGCTTCCTACCACGGAGCACAGGGGCGTCCTGGAACTCCAGGCGTACCCGGTGGTGCCTCATGTCCGTGCTCACATTAATAGTGAACTGGAAAAAGGAGAAAAGGAGTCCGCATGAATTAGACTGTCCGCGCGACTTAGACTCACATCACGCTATCTGACCTGACCTTCAGACAGTGCGGACTTGCCGTTCTGAACGGGGACAGATGAGAACCTAACTAAACCAGTTTGGGTACCTGACAGAGGGGTGAAGCTGTTAACAGGTCAACTGCTGGTGTGGAAATAGCAACCAGGATGTGTTATTAAAGACTTTCAAGCATGACTATTGGTACTATTGGTATGGTATTAAAACAAAATGCGGTCTTTAGGTTCACCGACCAGTGTTAGAGTCAGGCCCATGACGACAGAAGTGAAGATGAAGTTCAAGGTGGTGACGCGCAGCAGATAGCAGTCGGAGTCAGGATTGGTGTGGACGTCCTTATACTGCCTGGGCAGCGCCAGACCACAGGGACGGCCGTTCTTCATCTTAACCGGCTGGAAAGGAAGGACGACAGAGAACAATCTGACGCCATCTGGTTCGGTGATGACACTTCCTACGGTAAGGCCCACACATCTAAAAGCAGCAAACAAACATTACCTGCTTCACAAACTTGAAGTTGAATTCCCACATGGGCTCTGGTCTCGTTCCTGATACTTTACTGACCCAAAACAGCAAACACTGCGACAGACGAAGACAAGTGATCACTGATTCACCTCACAGCATTTACGTGACAACAGACATTTAGTGGAGAAAGGCAGTGCCGTTCTGGCTGCAAAACCTTGGAATTCAGAAGTGTGGTGGGCGTGGCATCAGGGAGGGCAGGGCTCTTGGACACTCGGAGGTTAAATGGCTCGTACAGATGAAAGAGCGAACGGATCACGCGGGCGCGGAGGCAACGCATGTGTGAGACGGAGTCTAGTTGAAGGCGGGAAGGGAGCTCGGCTTCAACATTGTAGTGTCTTCAATAACAGAGAACCAGAGAAGATAAAGTTGCATTGATGGTTCAACTACAATTACTGATTCAATTACAGTACAGGGGAAAGATTACTGAAAGAACACCAGACACAAGCATACATCGACATGCAACTGACTGCAACTATTGTTTTTACATCATTCATTAAAACTCAACTGAATTTTTGAACCATTACAGGCTATAATGTGTTGACCTTGTGCAATAGGTGTTTTTGCTTAATTCAACCTGGCTTTAAATATAGACAAGTTAGCCTGATCTTTTGACCTCTTATACAGCCGCGTCCAAAACGCCGCTGTGCACGTGACAGTCCAAGCGTTCTTGCAGATCAGTGCAAACGTGCACACATCTTCAGGACGTATGTACGCAGCGAGAACGTGCCATATGTCAATGGGATACTCCTGTCCATCGGTGCTCTCACTGTTTTCTAGAAACACAAGTAGCGCCATTGCAGAATGTGTTATTTCTGTTCATACACCAAAGTTCCCAGCTACAAGAACGTATCATTAAATTAACCAGGGCAATAAAGTCAACTGCAAAAACCTGTTTTATTCACATCCTTGACGGTCCCTGACATACCTAAAGTGGCAATTATACCAATTTGATGGAGTACTATCTTTGCATAGTGCTAGGCAATGAAATGATTGTGGAACAGTATCGCGATACAAGTCTTGTTAATAATAGGCTTTTGAATTTTTACTCAATAAGGATAGATGTAGCGTATTACACAGCTGAAATAAACATCCAGTCACTGTTTTTTGCTTGCACATAAAACAACAAGCCTGTCTGCTGCTTGAGAGCATTTCTGAGCTACGACCACTGAAGAAAGCTCTGAAAACTAGGGGGAAAAAAAAACAAGTGAGGCCAGTGAAGTCGCAATATCCTCCAAAGATGATGAAACTGTTGACAAAAAAAGCAAACCAAGATGGTAAACACAACATCCACCCATGACTTTACAGATTTAGTAGGGGCACCTAAACAACAGTAAACTGCGTGGTCTTTGACAGCCATTACCCACTTTACAGTGTACAAGTTGCTGTATAGTTACAGTTATATATAACGCTGGCATAATCAAATTTTTGGCATGTCGCCCAACCATACCTTTGCGTCTCTTGTTTTTCTTCTTGCGAGAGCCCTTACTTTCGCCATCTCCTTCCTCCGAGTCCAGCTCCTCGCTGCTGTCACGAGCGTCTTTGCTCACGCCGACCGCTGACGTCAGCACTTCCTGCACGGGACCCTGGGAGGCCTCGAGCCCGCAGAGTAATTTCACTGAAGCGAAGACGGGCGTCTCGTCATGATCGTGACAACAGCAAACGTACCGTTTAAAACCCACGTTGTTAAATTTAGCGCTAAAAATGCGAGTTGGCACCATCGTCGCAGTCATGAACTTACTGCGCGCGCTTACCTTCTTTTTCAATTGCATTGGCAACAGCCTTTTTCACTCTCCCCGACTTCACAATCGCAGGGTCCGCGTTGGCATAATCAGCCACCGTTACTGCATCAGAACATTCACTTTAGCAGGCTTGCAACCACTACAGACATAAGTGATATGTCACTTAGCTAGCCTGGCAAAATCAACTAATCGGGTTAGCCAGCCAGCTAGCAAGTTCAGCCGGTTACACCCAGGTCGAATCGCACCTAGCCAGCAAACAAATTATGACAAAATCCTTAATGCACTGCATTTCTGAAAAGATAACGTTGTAGCTTGTTAGCGCATCTAATAAGAATTATCTAACCAACTAGCTAGCAAAATTGTCCTTTATTCGTGGTAATAAGGTTGAGGCTATGCCGTGCACATAGCTTGCCGGCTGCTAGCTGGCGTTGAAATACCTGATTCCGAGCAAACATCATCGGCTCGAAATTTCAGCCGTTTTCTGTTCCCTTTCTTGGGCATGACGACGACGACGCGAGATTTTGGTCGTTTACCGAGGCTGTGTGCCCTGCCATGTCTCCAGCAGAGGTAAGGGCAAACTAAGAAAAATGAAAGAGAATTTGGAATAAGCTCCTCCAGGATCTTCGGCCATCATGGAACTGACCCTGCTGACCGCGTACTTTCGCGCGAGACTTCAGACAGGCAAGCACTTTTCGCACGCGACTGGGATTGGGTACAGCTCCCCACTGCAAGCGCAGTCCACCAATCGGATATCTTTCAGTTATTCATAACCAATGACTTAGTAAAACAGATATATGATGGCCATAAAACTGAAAAACATTACGTCATCTCGGTATTTTTAAAGTGGTGGTGGCGTAAAGGATTGGCCGACTCATTTGCTAAAGAAAATGCTTAAAAACATGAAGCATAAGTGATGGTGGAATAGATTCTACACGTGCCCTATGTTCGAATGCATTTCGTATATTTCCAAATAGCGGCAAAAGGTGGCGATACAACTGCAATTTCTTGCTCATCGGTTTATCAAACAATTTTCTTGTGAAGTGTTTATTTTCTACAACATCTATGCAATATCAGTACTAAATTCTGGAGAACTGATGCATCGGTACTTCTACTGTTTCGTCATTTATAGAAACCGCCCACCAGGGTGCGCTGCGCATGACACTATTTTAGCCCAACTCCTGACTGGGATTGCTGTGCATGACATTCACGTAGACCAGTCGCGTGGTGCTGATGTGAGGAACTCCGGCGTTTTTTGGAGCGTTCGCGATACACGCCGGTCGGATATGTCATTTTCTACGCACGCAAGGGCTGTTAACTGTCAAGCCTGCAACATTCGACACTGTACGCGTTACTGTCGATAAAATATGCGTGTATTATTGTGGAGATAGCAGAGTTGCTCTGTTCCTTCGAAGCGGTGGTAGTGGCGGCGGCAGGAATGAGCTCGTAGAGAGGGAGGAGTAGTTGGCTCGTGGATGGGGATGGCAGACGGATATGGAGGATGCGGCAGACATACGTTACACTGTTAAGTGAAATGTTAATGGCAACTGGTGGGTGTTAAACCGAAGGAACTGCGAAGGTTTTGTAACGGTATTGCGATCGGAACATAACGGCTGCAGATGTTAACAGTCCCAGTGTGAATGACCAGTCCGCCAGGATGCATTCGAATTTCAAGTGAACGGAGCTCGAGGATGGAGAGTGTCAGTGGAAAAGCCGACAGTCATGAAATAAGTAAAGGTCAAGGATTTTAGAACGAATGGTAGACTATGCACGTTCAAAATCTCGTGGGTTTAATAACATGGCCGTGCTGATGTCTAAAGGCGATTCGAGTGATTTGAAGAATTTATTGTCTTAACAAAGCATCTGTTTTGACCGGAATTCAGCTGAATAAGACTTTTAAATAGGCGATCCAAACGATAAGCAATATGATGTGCGAAGTGATGCCAACTATTAATGAAGGGGACTCGGTGAGTTCCCAAAGAGGTTCCCAGAACGGCTCGGATCAAGAATCCAATTTCGAACAGCTGATGGTGAATATGTTGGACGAGAGAGACAAGCTTCTGGAATCTTTACGCGAGACACAAGAAGCTCTCATCCAATCACAAACCAAGCTTCAGGACGCGCTTCACGAGAGAGACGTTCTTCAGCGGCAGATCAGCTCAGCTCTGCCGCAGGTATGTCAGACACCGGCGCGAAAAAAGAGATGAAAGTTTAAGTGTTTTTGTTGCTGATGGTTCAGTAATGTATGTAAACCCAAGTTCGCTAATATGCGGCCGTCTGTCTTCAGAATGTCAGTGTTGTGTAGTTTTGCCTCTGTCTGTGCTTGATAAATCACAATGTGAGCTAGGACTCAGAAAGGCATTCTTAGCTCACCAGAGGGAGGATAACGACTGAGTGCGCTGTCTACAGTCACGCCTGGTTTGGTGTCTGTGGGTGGTATAAGCATCCATTTATTCAAAGGAGCCAAGGAGACAGTTTATCAAGGGACCCTGAATTCATATGACTAAAACCCGGTCTAGGATTATCACACCAGCACTTTCCTCTTTATTGCAAGGAAAAAAATATCAATTTTCTCTCCTAAATCCTAAAGAGATTCTGTAATATATGTTAACACATTTTATTAGGTTCACCAAGATTCACTATTTTATATGTCATATATTTTGTATTGGGTAAACCTTTATATTCACAAAGGTGAGGCGAGCATAATTTAGCCACATTGCCTTGAGAGTGACCCAGAAATGTCAGCTACAATGACTGTGATTGTCTTCCAAGTAGAAGATGCCAAACTCCCAAACAAGATTAAAACATTAAGTGCATTTTGAGCAATAGCAGTGAAAAGCACAGAACGAATGAAAGAATTGCATTTAGTCTCGTTTCCCATGCTTTAATACATTTACAATCTTATATATTTTATTATTGATTCTATAAAAGCCAATCTTTCATTTGGTTAGTTCTATGTAGTTGTGATACAGGGGGTACAGGACAGGGCAGGGGGTGATGGAGCATAGGTGTCTACGTACTAGCCTGGTGGTCCTGCCACTGCTCAGGGTGATGGAGCATAGGTGTCTACGTACTAGCCTGGTGGTCCTGCCACTGCTCAGGGTGATGGAGCATAGGTGTCTACGTACTAGCCTGGTGGTCCTGCCACTGCTCAGGGTGGTGGGGCTGACACAGACCCCATGCTTCCACAGAGGACATGTGTGAGTTTCTGGCCATGCAGAGGCAGATGCTAGGAGGTTCTGACTGAACACATAGTACTTTTGTAAGTCGCTCTGGATAAGAGCGTCTGCTAAATGCCGTAAATGTAAAATGAGGTTATTCAGAGGTATAACACAAGGAAAGTCTGCAAATGCAGAAATAGTCTATGAACGAGAACAATCTAGTATATTTTGACCTTACTGCAAAATACATGACAGAGGTGTGTTTTGACCTTACTGCAAAATATACTAAAGTTAGGTTTGAAATGATGCAGAACATATATTAAAATCCTGAAAGCTGAATTCATGGAGTACAGCTGATTTACATTTGGTTTACAGCTGGTTTACAGCTGATTTACAGCTGGTTTACAGCTGATTTACAGCTGGTTTACAGCTGATTCACAGGTATGTGGGAGAAATTGAACTCTTGTGCTTCAGCAGCATGGCTTCTTTCTTGAAGGCCTTTACATACACTAAAATTCTACTTAACTTTGATAGCAAGTCACCATGCAGATGTTTTGCAACATCAAGATCTTGATCTTCTGCCATCAAATGTTCTTTCACAGAGTGACCTCTAGGGCAAAGAACCATAATACCATGACACTTTTCTAGGGCAGAGACTACTGCTAAATGTATATGCTGGCTTCCTAATGTGTACCTATTTTTCTTTATAATATGCAGAAATTTTGGAAGGAGTGTATATTTGTTTACTGTTTGTACTCTGGAGATCACATACCGACGTTGGCTTAGCGATCAGCATAGGTCACCTATGGTGCCCTTTTATTGGGTAATTTGACTCTTCAGGAAGTGGCTGTTAGGTTCTTTTTGTTTCACATTGCTGTTAGTTAGTCACTTGCTGGTGATGGAAGACAAAAGGGATACTAATTGTGCTATGAACCTCCCCTCTATTTCTCTCTCTCTGTCCCCCTGTCTTGTCTGTCTCTCTTTCTGTCTCTCTCTGTCTCTGTCATTGCTCTCGAGCGGTGCAAAAGCAGCTTACTGTATCCCTGATTTAAGTCTCCCAGCCCATCCAGTTGGGTAAAAGCCTAAATAAGATGAATCTCAAAGCACAGGCTCTGCTTAAGATATACCATACAGTTCTGTGTTCAAGGGGAAATCAGAAAATTGCTTTTTGTAGTAAGATTTAGGATGGGTTAAAGTAAAATGTTACTGCTGTGCTGATGTTCTGGTCTATATGACTGCTGAATTGAAACCTGTCGTTCCTGAAGACTTCTTATGTACCGTTCTGATGCACGTCAGTATACTGTCCAATCGATAAAATGTATTTATAAAGCAGGTTCATAAATTGGATGTAAAAAAGACATTTATTAATTGACCATTATGCACTGCTGCCTTTCCATACAATAATGGTCATCTGAAATTACAGCAATCTTCATTACTTCTTTCATTTACTTTTGCATCAGATCAACTGCACTGTAACTGATGGTCGTTAATGGGTTATTAAACTGAAATTAGTTCTGATACACACTTTGTCCTTATATAGGACATAGGTATCATGGGATTCTCTAACTGTAAGAGGTCACTTGGAGTCAGTGATGATGAAAATGATGATGATTAAGAAGAAGATGATGATGATGACGAAGATGCAGAGGTGTAGCAAATCCCCGGAGCCTTTCCTGTTCTCTTGAATCATGACAAAGGCATCGGCAGCTGACAGATGATGGACACACGTGTGCTGAGCTCCTCTAGGCCAGTGCAGCATTAGCATCCTGTTCCCAGGTGGTCCACCAGGGGAAGCTGGAGACTCAGCAGTGCTGTCAGTCAAAACCGTTGAACCACTGAAGAGGAAGGAGAGGCGGGGTTTGAAGCCTCATTGCAGGATTGGGGGGGAGGGGTGTGTCTGGACATTGCTGAGAGGGTCAAATGTTTTATAAGTGCTGGTATGTTGAGGTGAAGAAAACTGGTGATTAATTGTCTGCTTTATGACTTTTGTTACTGCTTTATCAATATCAAAACTATGTGCATCTAAAATTTTATAGGGTCATGGTGGCTTGAGCCATTTTTGTAGACTAGATTCACATATAGCATCCCTCTATGTGCTTAAATGGGGCATCACGTGATGTGAAACCCTTTGATTTGTGATTTATACAAATGATGTATATGGATGCTTCCAGCAGGAATGTCAGAGACTGGTTAATGACCACGCTGAACTCATAAAGCACTCCAGGACTGAGCAGCGATGTTTATAACCAGAAAAGCTTTATTATGATGCATTAAACATCCAACCAAATTCTGATGTTAATGGAATGCATTAATTACAGTGTTTTTGTTATTATATAGCTGTAGAGGACAAAATTGCAATTAGGATTAAAATCTAATTATTTCTGCAGCCCTGCTCTTGCTGTGCATCACATTTCTCTTTCTCTTTGGGCTGCGTTAACTGTGCAGCTGTGTGTGTGTGTGTGTGTGGGGGGGGGGGGGGGGGGGGTGGGGGGTGTTACAATTCATTTTCACAGCAAGACTAAGATGCTGTTGTGATGCCCTGTGACATTTTCAACAGGGTCATGTTGTGTTAAACTACAAACCACATATCCTTTGAACCCCTCGTTCCAGCCAGCTTCCTCATAGCTGGCTGCTGCCATGCTGAATGAACGCTGAAGTGTTTGTGGACCTCCCACCCCCTCCCTACAACCCGTTCCTCGACCAGCGACTCAGCAGGACAGCCGAGGGAGCTCCCGCAGTAATAGATGAGCCTGATCAATACCTGCTGTTTCCTCCCTACCCATCACTCGACCCACTTCGTTTCTGCAGAGTCTCCGAAAACTTACCCTTGTATCCAAAGAGCACTGCTTGGTCTAGCTGACGGGTTAGAGTCCCTAAAAATGGCGGGTTGAAACGTGGATTATGTTATGAGCTGTTGCCGTCTGAGTGTGCCTCTTGTAATGGATCTGATGAAAATGCCAAAAATGTACTGATGCCCAGGAAAGTCTCAGTTTGACTGATTAAAGACCACCCACCACTCATATCGTATGTCCTCAGTGCGTGTGGAAATCCACACGCTTAATGAGTGCTTAAATTAATCTATACTTAGATGAAATACCAAAACAGAGCCGTTCAATTAGCCTTAATCACTCCCATTAGCGAAGTCTAAAATGGCAGCTGTCTTTGTTGTATTTGGGAGGGGGGTGGGGGGGGTGAAAACACCCATTGTTGAGTCCGAGAATAAGTTTGATTTTTTAAATTTGCATGTAAACTGAACCCAGCGTTCTATGTGTAATTGTTAAAAAGCAGTTATAACAGGCCTAAGGAATTAAACAGGTTTAGGTTGACGCCTAAATTCACCTAAAATATAGCCAGGATTGGTTTTCTACAGAAGATAATACAGAAGCGGAAATAAGGTGGTAGCTGCTCTTGCTCCTGACAGAACAGGTGTAAAAACTCACACCCTTAGTTTGGCTGGGTGTCCTTGTACCTGTCTCACCATCAGCTCGGCTCCAGGAAGCTTTTAGAGCGCCTCAGATGACTCGTCTGACATACGTACACCTATATGCGGGTTCCTGAGAACCGACATGGGTTTTGTTCTCCAAGCACAGCTGCATTTTGCATAATGCCTCCTTTTTTCCACTGGCTCTATCAACAAAGCTGGCATTTTCTTGATTTATAGTGTGTGAAACCTTGTTCACCAGGCAGCTAGAACTTAACCCGTGGCAGGTGCGAGGAAGCGTTAGGGTGACGCAAGCCGGCGGTTCACTCTTAAAGGTGGAGACGGAGACGGAGGGCTGCCGCGGTCTGCTTCTCCTGTTCGCCGCCGCTCCACAGGTCGGTTGCCCACATATAAAGCCACAGAGCCCCGGAGCCCCAGAGCCCGTGACCGGCTGCTGTCTGAAGTCATTTGTGCAATCGGACTCATTGCACAGCCACTGATCAGGCTCTTGCAGGGAGGGAGAGACTGACACACACACCAACCCCCCCCCCCCCCCCGTCCGTCCCAGCCTTCTCATCTCCTGCTCAGACGACTGCGAGCAGTGGGATGCTGTCCTCCGGCTGGCTCGACCTGCCCGCTGTTGCTTGAGGCCTTTTCCTCTTGTTCCTACCGGGGTTCATCCTTCCCGGACGGCTTTAATCCAGCCCCCGAATCTCATCAATAAATAAAAACATCCATTAGGAAGCCCATCACAGAAGACCCTCAGGGTTGCTTTTCTCTCAGACCGCTTCCGTGATCACGTTTTTGCGCTGGACAGAAGATTCTCGCTGTACAAGGTACCACCTGTAGGGGTAGCTGTTTGAACTCTGCAAGGTCGTCTCTTCTGGGGTTAATTAAATAGAGACGAGGGGTTTCAGGGGGTTGTGGGCGGATTGGAAACCTCAGGCTGGGTGGTGAAGAGTAGTGACCGAGCGGGTTTATACGCATCACGCTCACGTTTGTCATCCGCGTGAGGGGGAAAGTGCCTCAGAAGATTATATCCTCAAATTGGTTTCACGTTCCCTCTGTGGCTGCCGCGCAGTGGCAGTAGCAGTGCGGTTGGGATGTGGCGGCGGAGGATTAGGAGCGGACCTCGGCTGGATTTGACAGACGGCGGTGTTCCGCCGAGCCAGAGAGTGAGGGAGAGCAGGAGGGAGAGACGATAAAGGGGAGATGAAGTGCGTGGAGGTGTCTTGAGTATCTTTGAGGTTTAGAAGCACATCCCCTTCAGAGTCTCGGTACTCCATGGTTGAAGCTGTCCATGAGATATGAGTATATATGTAGTCAGGTATGAGAATATGCAGTCGGATATGAGCATGTATAGTCAGATATGAGTATGTGCTGTCAGATATGAGCATGTATAGTCAGATATGAGTATGTGCAGTCAGATATGAGTGTATGAACATCTTGAAACTGATCATACATGGTGTGTGCTCATTTTAAAGTCATTTGTGTAGCATGATAAGTTGGCTTGTATGGGCTGAACAGGATATTCCGTGTTCAAAGAAGTGTAGGAATGTCCTTTTCTAGTGTTATGGATCATTCAAAAAATGCAACATAAAGAAAGGAGACAGTTACACGTTTAATAGTGCAAAATGAAAATCAGTTAATTTATTATTCCAAAACAAAGTATACAAAAGTTTTAGGCATGTTGGTACTAATTTGAAGATTCAAAAATGTGAATATTGGCTCACAGTTGAGTCACTCTGCAGGGAGTGTCCGAGGAATTCTCAGGAGTCTCATTTTTATACACATTTTTTCCAAGGTCACTTATACACTGTCCTGCCTTTTCTTGCATATTAACCTTAGAATCTACCTCAGAATCTATTCTAAAGAAGCCTTAAAAGATCACTAGAGAGATTCATTCCACAGTTACAGAAAATGATGGCCCCCCACCACATGACACCACCCCCTAATGGTCAAACAATCCCTGGGCAGATCAAAGTGCGATTGAAAAAGAAAGTATTTCTAGCAACAGGCACCAATAAAGAACCAATTGCATGTCTAATGATACATGTTCATTTCTTTATTCTGTATCCCACAAATGGCAAACTTACTTTACACAGCTCATCTGGAACCAAAGCTTGATTTACACAAGTGACCAGCCATATGGAGCGGCGCGAGTTTAATAAACGGCTGTGCTCAGATATATAACTGATTTCATTAAAGCCTTTTTGAGTTGTATAAGCTGTCACGGCTTTATTCATTTAACAAACATGGGCCTTGAGAGGGGACTCCAGGGAAAAGCTTTTAGGGCCGTGAGCCAGTTCATTTAAGGAGATCCTTGACTTTGCTGAGCGTAGCACATTATGAAATTGATTCGGTGAACAGGAGCAGAGTCTTTTCTTCACTCAACCGAAAGTCCAGTTTTCAAGCAAGAAAAACATAGTGTATGCAGGCCCTTAGCGTTAAATAAACACTGCCGAGTATGTAATGAGCAGTACTGAGGGCAAGAGAGAGGCAGAGACTCAGAGGGAGCGAAGGGGAAGACTCAGAATATCAACACCGCATTAACTATGCTGATGTCTTCTTCATCCACTCTCTCTTTGATGTGCTTTGCAATGATTGCAATAGTTTTTTCTGTAGGCGATGTGTGTGTTTGTGCCTGTGTGTGTGTGTGTGTGTGTGTGTGTGAGTGCCTATGCCTGTCTCCCCTGCTTCTAGCCATTTCGCTCCACTGCCCCACCCATAACTAATGACTTGTGTACAGCCATGCTGGGGAACGCCGGGTTAATGCCATCTCCCTCAGAACGCTTTCGCCCAGCGGGCCACCGTGTTTCACCCTCTGTTGTGTTAGCCGAGCCATCTGCCACTCAAGGGGCTTCGTACGATTGGCACATTGGAGACGCCGGTTTGCCCCTCTCACTGTGAGGGGGAGACGGCGGCACTTCTTGGGTGGTGTTGGACCTGAACGTGGGACAGAAATGGTTGCTTGTGTTGAGCAGTCATGGCTTCTCCCGCATGCTTTAAGTCTGTCTCCATGTGGTTTCAAAGTCAGTGGTGCCATTTCTTTTGTCTTTCCAGTCTGTTTTATATTCCGAGACATTTGGCAGCAAGGATTGTTGATGGTGTCTTCGGCTTTGTGAAAGTAAACGTTAGCTTCTGTGATCAAAGTAATCTAGTCATTTAACACATAGAGGGGCATATTGGGTCTCCTGAGTCATTAACAAAACATTGCAGTCATCAGATGTGAAGAGGGGCCAATCTACTGAGCAAAACCTGTTCATTTATGAAGAGGAGGAAAAATAGCTTTGTCAGCGGCGGTGTGCTGTCTCCTCGCATGTAAATAATATGCTAATATCCATAATAATGGATTATGGGTCTGCAGAAAGCAGAATTGTGTATATGAATCCTGACGGATCTGCTTCCCGTGGTGTTGAGTTAAAGACAGAGCTGTCCTTCAGCTAGACAAAAACTCTCAATGCATGATTTTAAGTGCTGTGAGGCAAAGCGTTGGGGTTGGGCTTTGAAACCTTCTGGGTGTCTACGCTCTTTAAAAAATCATAGCCACACCATTAGCACGCCGGCTCTGACGAGTCAAGCCACCACATAGGGCTTTGTGGGTTTGAGGTTGGTTTTATTTAATTGGTGTCTACAGTTCCTTTGACAAAACCTTTGAGAATTATGCAAGAAATGCTACTTGAACTACAGGTAAAGGGAAACACAATTCATAAAAGCTTCTGCCATGTCTTGAAGCCTGTGTCATTTTATTTGCAGATGAGAGAAATATTTGGAGTGTCTTTTTTTTAAGCCTGACGCTTTTCTCTCCCTCCGTTCTCGCTATTCTCGAGTGACCACGTTGGTTCGGGGGGACAGACGCGCCGTTAAACAACCTGGGACGCACGAAGTTAACTTTCGCGCCGAATAAATGCTTCCTCTTCCGCACGTTCAGACCACATTCCCTTCAGATCGCCCCCTTCACCTTCAAGGGTCACTCATGTCTGTGCCAAGCCACTTCCTGTTTATCCTTTACTCCTCAGGAAAGCCCCAGCGCTTCAGTGCAGTAGTAAAACGCGGGCAGTGATCCAACCCCCTACCTCGTACGGCTTTACAACGGACACTTGGAGATACAGTTGCCAAATATAAAGATCTGCGGAGTGCCATTTTTTTTTTTTTTTTTTTTTTTGGCATGACTGTAGGATGAAGGCCATCTGTGTGAAGATAGGCATCGTCTGATGCATCATTCATATCCCTCAGCTGGTGCTGGGATTCAGATATGCAGGGGTTCATATCGAATCACCTTTCACATCACATTTCTTTCACCTTTTCTGAAGTGGGTGAGATAACATCCTGTCTTTTCCCCTAATCTTTCTGCTATGTTTGGATCTTAGACCAGCACTAGACACCTACTTTGAGGTAACCAGAACATGTCAAGGGGCTCACTTAGCCTGCTGACTGCATTGACTCCACCAGATATTTATCCCAGACTATTGAAACAGGCGCTGGTCAATTAATCAGTTATCCATAAATCAAGCATCAAATTCCATGCTGCAAGGTAACAGACGAACGCAGTCAACACTACTGGCTGGCCATTGGTTATATGCCCTGTATTCTGTCTGGGCACCCTGACCTTAGGTGGGACTGTTGGTGTCTGCTTAGTTGTCTGCCATTGTGAGGTCTTCTACCATTATTCTCAGCCAAAGATTAAATCACACAATTAAACACATGATCAAAAACACAATGATCAATCGTCCAATCGGCACGTGTTGTTCTTGAGCCCCTGCAAAATAAGGGCGTGATGACCTCATTTCCCCAAACAGGGCAGTGACTACACTGCCATTCATCAACATTGGTAGGCAACCCGAAGGTGCTCGCGTCCTTTCAGGTGGACGGCTGTTCGAACGCGACTCTTTTCCGTGTCTATTTCAGACCTCCAACTGGATCAGTGAACGAGAGGGTCGAGGACAGGAGCTCTAACCCCCCCGATGCGTCACACTCCTGCCCCGCCTCTCCAATATGGCCGTGCTGCTATACATCACTTAAATGGCCCCCTGCCTCATGCACGTCTTTGTTTGTGTGTGCCTTTGTTCCAAGTCGCTATTATCACTGAGTCTGTCCATTTGCCATAAAGGCGTAATGTGCACTGCTGTGTGAAGTGCAACCCGAGAGGCAATCAGTAGTCACAGCCGGATATTTACTTGGAGGCTGGTTCATTTTCCGCATGGCTTTCATGTGAAACACAATCCACTCTGCTTCCGTGTCGGATAAAGAGAAGGAACTTTAGGCTGTTTTGCCCATGACAAGATAAGTGTGAAGCCTTGTTTGGAAATGCGTTTATGAGGTTAACCACTTTCCCTGTAGTAACGTAAGTGTTAATGAGCACTTTTCCTTAGTGTTGGTGCTTGTCCAAATTAATTAATAAGATTGCAGCTTCACAAATCTGCCATTACTCAACAAGAGTGATTTTCCAGTTTATATGGAGATATCTAACAAGATCTTGTGTTGAGCCTGCTGTCAGAGGAGTATATCACTGAACATGAAACTCAATGGAGAAGAAAATATCTCCAGGAGGTAGATGTTTATTTCTTTTCAACAATACTAAGTAGGTCTTCTACAGAGACAAGCGATTAAATTTGTGAATGCCCCGAAGGTATCACATGGCATAACTAAGCAGACAGGAGACGAACCCCATCTGAAGAACCGCACAGTTCTATCTACTACTACACTTTATCACAGGTCGAAAGCAAGGATTTTTGTATTTGCCTAGGCAGCTGTCAATAATTGTTGAATAATTTAATTTGAGGAAGTGGGGTGAAATCAATAATCATTTCAGAAGTAGCTGGTGAGTTGGACTTTAATTAGCCAGCCTATGGAATGAGAAATACTGACGACATTTGCCTGTTAGCCACCAGCTGTGAGCTATCCTAACTACCCCTGGCCTTCATTCAGTGACAGTAAAGAACTGTACTGAGAGACACAACTACCTTCAGTATGCAGGAACTAGCAAGCCAATCTTGTCACTTCCTGATAAGCTTCGTGCTGTTGGATTCTCCGAACAGCACGAATTTGTGATGCGCAATGCTAAAAATTGTACTCTTTGTAGTAGATGCCTTGCAAAATTTTTTTTTTTGGATAAGACATTCAAAGCAACACATTGCAATGCCCTGTGAAGCCATTCTAAATACCTTTTATATATTAAATCATTCATAATATCCTTACCTGACATTGAGAATAAAGGGTCAAACACCTTTGATGGCTCCCAGGAAACCCCCATGGCATACGCGGGAGAACCCTGCAGGGCGCCCGCTCCGCAGGCCTTAGCTGACGTGACGAGAGTGAAAAGTGGGAATGAATCCCAAGCGTGTCTGAGCCTGCTGTGTTCTAGACTCACCTCGTGGGAGGTTAGTCTGCCGTCTTTGGACTCGCCCGCGCGCTGTCTGGACCACGGATCACCACGTGGCGGTAGCTTACAGCTGCTCCACGTGCCTCGGCGTGAATGTTCACGTTTCCCGGCTCCTCACTGTCCTCATAATTCGCTGAACTTGTTTGTTCATTTTATCCTAATTCTCCTTTACGAGACGTCTTCACAAAGGAGAGCGTGACCTTGAGGAATCGCGTTCCTTTGTGAGTCACCGCTTCAGCCATGGCGTCCCCTCTCGCCCATTCTCTGCATCGCAGTACGAAAAGGCGGGTGCTCTGTTTCAAACGACTCCTCAGGCAAGCTTCATATCATCTCTCCGAACAATAATGGCCTGTAACTGTTTCTGTAACCGAAGTGGGCAGATTTCTTACTTCACACTGGCTCTTTTCCTCAGCGCCCGGAGTGCTTGCACCTGCCAGTCATTTCTGGCCCGAGGCTGCATTTCTCGCCCGCGAGTCTCACGTTTCTCGCCCGTCGAGCCGCGCCCGTGCTCAGCTGGCTTCGGCGGCCTCGGCCGTCTGTCCGTCTGCCTCTGACCTCTTGCCCAGACGTGGCTAGGCAGGGTTTTTTGGGTGGGACAGCTCATGATGGGCCGGCACTGGGGCTGGAAACGTCTGCACACTGAGTGAAATGTGAACGTGTGCAGTAGGACTCGCTGGTCTCATTAGTCTAGACAGCTGCTGCTTCTGACGGTGCCTGAAGAGACTTTAGCAGTGTTGCGGACGTTCAAGAGTTCGTCTTTTTCAAGAGGTCCCCCAGCAGAATTGTCCGTTTCCCTCGAGCCCACAAAGAGAAGCATTTCCGTGTTATTGCATTTAAAAGGTGTTGTTCTCTTTTTTGGACAGCGAGCTGTGTGAGGAGTGCTACGCATCCAAGCTTTGGTGATCAGGAAACTTGTTGAGTCATGCAAAGTCAAGTGTCTCATGAATGAGTTTCACAGAACTCAAGCAAAGGTCTCAGTGGAGGAAATATGCTGGAATAAATAGCTGAGTGGACACCAGTGTCCCCAGGGGAGGGAATGCAAAGACACTTGTCCACTTTTTCTCATTATATGAGGACATTTTTAGTTTTCTTTTTCCGAGCATTTTTCTTCTTTATGCCCTTCACGGATCGATGGAGATACGATCAGTGCTCAGCTTTTATGGGTCAAGATGTCATTCAGCACTTGGCTGTTGTCTTCAAGGTGGGAGATTGAAAGGTGGTGAAAAAGAGAGAGGTAATGAGAGAGTGGTACTGAGATAGAGGTGAAGAAGGGGAGTGGTAGATACAGAGAGAGATTAAGAGAGAGAAATGTACAGATGAGTAGTGGTAATGAAAGGTTTCTCCCTGTTGCTCATATGAGGTTTTTGCTTGCTCTAGTCACCTCTGTCTCTCTCATTACAGAGGACCTGGATTCTCTGTAAAGCTGGCTTTCACCTGTGGTAAAAAATGCTATAAAAGTGCTATACAAATACATTTTGACTTCCACATGTCTGAAAACATGTTTCTATCAATCTGTCCCATGGTTACTCACTGGTGACACAAGGCCTTGTGTCACAAACACAGCACCACATTCCTCCCCCAGGGGCTTATGGGATAATTTTCTTTTGACATCGTCGAGCACGTTAGCTGGCATAGCTCCCAGTGCCCTCTGCTCCCTAGCGCACACACGCACCTCCGCCTGTGTCCAATCACAGCTTACTTGCTCCGTCCTTTCAACCACGTGGGACTGTCTGTATGGGGTAAGGGATTTGTCTCTTGCGGCTGAGGGATGTTTCCCTGCAGAGGGGCCGTCCATATACAACATAAATAAGCAGAACCGAAGGCGGCGCATGCTTCGCTGCTGTGTCATAGCAAAACATATTTTCATACAGGCCGTAAAGCAAAATATGTCAGATTGCTTTAGGGTTTGCATTTTTGTTCTTTTACACGTTGAAAATTTGTGTCACGATCTGCACTAATAACTGTATTACTTACTAATTAAAGCTGCTAGCCTCTTTTGGCAGCGCTGCCATCTCTCTGTCTGTGCAAAGAGAAGATGACGTGTAGCCTCGTGAGGTCATTCCCGGCGCACCACACGTCTGCCTCCTCCCCTGCTCTAGCTCGCCCCTCCGCATTGCATTGTGGTAGCGGCCGTTGCTGTTCCGTGTGGAGCGCGGCCCGGGGCGTGAGCCCGGAGTGGAGAACGGGGTGGAGAACAGGGTGGAGAACGGAGCAGGGTAGTGCAGGTGACTCTGGGGGGTGAACTCAGCGCTGAGGGCACATCGTGCCTGCGGCTGGGCTACGTAGAGGACAGGAAGTCACACAGCTCACGCAAGACGCCCTCTGATAGCAATGGCATACTGGCTCCCTTTCACTGTCTCTCTCTCACTCTCCGTGTCTGTCTGTCTGCCTGTCTCTCACGCTTTATTTCTCTGTCTGCCTCAGACTCTTGCCCCGTCTGTCTCTCTCTGTCTCACTGTCCCACTATCTGTCTCTGTCTCTCACTCTCTCATTATCTGTCTCTCTGTATCTGACTCTCATGTTCTCACTCTCTGTATCTCAAATTCAGATTGCTTGATTGTTAATTGTAAATAGTAATTAACAACTCTTGCCAAAGCGATTATCAGAATCATTAATGCCAAAAGCAATAAAACTGAGAAAGATAAATAAATAAATATAATAAACATAATAAAACCATGTCCATATATGCACCAACTGTAGACTCATACACTCACACACACACACATATATATGTATATGTGTCATATGTGATGACAAACATGTACACATACAATTGAATAAATATGATATATCCATGGGGTTGGTTTAAGATGCGGTTTGGTTGTTTTCTCTAAGAGTGCTGGCAGTTATAAACATATTGTGCTGATATTTTAACACATTCAGCAATTTCTCTTTAAACACACAAATTGTTGTTTTGTGTCATATTCTCTCTCTCTCTTTCTCTCTCTCTCTTTGGCTATCTGTCTCTTTCACTGTCTCTCTGTCTCTGTCTTTTCTCGATGTCTCTGTCTCTCTCTCTAGCTTTCTCGTTCTGTCTCTCTCACGCTTCCTGTCCACTGTCTCTTCTTTGTTTGTCTCAGTGATATCTGACTCTGCACACATTTGACAAAAAGGTGATCAAAGCCTCTGTAAGTCCTAGATGCCATTTTCTTTCTCCCTGTCTGTCTCCCTATCTGTCGCTCTGTCTGTCTCTCTGTCTCAGGTCTCTCTGTCACTGTCTCACTCTCAGAGTTAATGAAACACTGCATCTCACAGGCAGAGACAGCAGGGTGCATTTTATCCTTGGGGCAGACCTGAGCGTTGGGCCAAACACACACACACACACACACACACACAGTTGTGGGCTGGATGTGGGCAGTGGCATGTAAGCTCAGGACCGTGGCAGAGTGCAGAGGAGCAGATGCTGGAGCAGAGTGAGCCTGATTGCCCTGATTCGTTTCCGCTCACTTCCATGGTCTTAATTGGTAGTTATGGATGTCTGACAGTAGCTATAAACTCTCCCTGGAAAAACAACTGCCCGAGTGTAGTTGTGGTGTCTGAGTGTATGTGTTTTTCTCAATATATCATAACCATAACATCTCCAGAATTATAATAAAACACTTTTTAATGTAAATGCATTATACTAATAACTGAAAGCGTGCGTGTGGGTGCATTTGAGTATATTTGTGTGTTTGTGTGTCCAGGTGTGTATACGGGTGTGTTTGTGTGTGTATAGGTGTGTGTGTGTGTGTACAGGTGTGTGTGCGCGTATAGGTGTGTATATATATATGTGTGTGTGTGTGTGTGTGTATGCACATTAGGTATGGGTGTATAGGTGTGTGTATGGGTGTGTGTGTGTATGTGTGCGCGTGTGTGTGTGTGCATGTATGTGTGCGTTTGCATTAATGTGTTTGTTTTTGTATAGGGGTGTGTGTGCGTGTGTGTGTGTATAGGTGTGTGTGCGCGCATGTTAGGTATAGGGGTGTGTGTGCGTGTGTTTATGTATAGGTGTGTGTGTGTGTGTGTGTGACAACATGCACCTGTGTCTGGTCAGTAGGAAGCAGAGCTCCTGCCTGAACTGCAGAGGTAATACAGAGGCTGTGTGGCATGTGTGTGTGTGTTGTGTGTGTATGTGTGTGTATAGATGTTTGTGTCTGGGTGTGTATAGATGTGTGTGTGTGTGTGTGCATGTGTGTATAGGTGTGTATAGGTATGTGTGTATAGGTGTGTATAGGTATGTGTGTATAGGTGTGTGTATAGGTGTGTGTATGTGTGTGTGTGTGTGTGTATGTATGTGTAGATGTGTGTGTATGTATGTGTGTGCATGGGTGTGTATAGGTGTGTGTATGTGTATGTATAGATGTGTGTGTGTGTGTGTATAGGTGTGTGTATGTGTGTGTATAGGTGTGTGTATAGATGTGTGTGTGTGTGTGTGTGTGTGTGTGTGTGTGTGTGCTTAAAATTAGATCTGTGGGCATTGATTCCGAGACCTCACAGTCAAAGCTGATGAATATGCATCAGTGTTATCAAGTCACAGCTGGGCGGGAGTTCATATGCCCCGCCCAGCTCTGGCTTAACAAACCTGGGGGATAGTTTATATTCTTAGAAAGGCCAAGTGCTTTTCTTTAGTAGGGCGTTCATCGTAGATGGTTGATAGTGTTTACTATGGCCATTAGCAAACACATTGCTAATGTCCTATAATAAAAGAGATCTTCATTTCCTCGTGTTTGTTTGGTTCAGACTCGGAGAGGCTGAGCTGAGAACTATGTGTAGCTTATGTTGGAGATGAGAACACCAGCTCTTGCGGTTCAGCCCGTGTGAGGAGCACAAGCCGCATATCTGGGTTCCGCTCTCTGCTAAGCACGCTAGATTTTCTCATCACCATCACATTCAGCCACAGTCATCTCCAACACATCCCTATTTTTGGCGCTGTGCCTTGGGGGAATTAGTTCCAACCATGCCAGCTTAAGGATCCAGACGCACACAAGCTCAAACACACACGTGAACATACACACACACACACACACACACACACACACACACATGCACTCACCTCTCAAACACTAGATTCTTTTCCCCTTGGCTGCACGTGGCAGTTTCGGGGCATTAAGTGCACAGTCTCTCTTCTTCCTCCCTCTCCCTCAGATCCCTGTGACAAATGTTCTTTACCACGCAACAGTGATCTCCTGTTGGCGTAATGGGTTCTTGTTGTGTCTAATTGATAGCTGGTGGGTGTCGGCGTGCCATGCAGGACAGGCGGTAATTAGCAGACAAGGGCCATCGTTTTGGCACCACGGCCTGCTCGGGTGAGCCGCGCTGGGATCACGGGTGGGGGGCGGGGGGCGGATGGAGTTGGGTGATGGTGCCGCGCCTCCGTGAAAACCCCAGGAGGTGGGACAGAGCAGTGACATGAAGGGAAGGATGTGGGTGGTGTGTTTCTAAAGCAGACGTTGGCGGCTGGCAGGGTGGTTACGCGATGCTTGCTGGGAGGACTCTCCGCGATCCGCGAGGTTAAGTCCTCGTTTTTATGAGCTTGTTAGCTTGAGTTTGGAAGGAGTTCAAGGGGCCGAGGGGCCGGCTTTACGTTTTGCATGTGGGTGGCGCACCTTCGGAGACGTGGAGGTGTTTGCCGTGGATGGGTGCGGGATGGAGGTGTGCGATGTGAAGGGGTGTGGCGTGGAGGTGTGCGGGGTGGAGGTGTGCGGCATGGAGGTGTGTGGCGTGGAGGTGTGCGGGTGGAGGTGTGCGGGGTGGAGGTGTGTGGCGTGGAGGTGTGTGGGTGGAGGTCTGTGGGGTGGAGGTGTGCGGCGTGGAGGTGTGTGGCGTGGAGGTGTGCGGGTGGAGGTCTGCGGCGTGGAGGTGTGTGGCGTGGAGGTGTGTGGGTGGAGGTGTGCGGGGTGGAGGTGTGCGGCGTGGAGGTGTGCGGGGTGGAGGTGTGTGGCATGGAGGTCTGTGGCGTGGAGGTGTGCGGGTGGAGGTGTGCGGGGTGGAGGTGTGCGGGGTGGAGGTGTGCGGCGTGGAGGTGTGCGGGGTGGAGGTGTGTGGCATGGAGGTGTGTGGCATGGAGGTGTGCGGCGTGGAGGTGTGCGGGGTGGAGGTGCGTCCAGCCCGAACCCTTTGCTAGTGCCGTGCTCAGGGCTTTTTTCTCTTTTTGCAAGTGCCTGCTACCCAGGAGTCTTGTGAATTCTGTCTCCTTGGAAACGGCAGGGTGGTATGGCAGCTGAAGTCGACTTCCTGTCTCCCATCTGCCCCGAGAAGTGTGAACACTTGTCGACTCTGACTTTCTCTCTCTTTTGCAAACAGAGGCACATGGGAATTTAGGAGACAATTAAAACCACCATAGATTTAATTAAAACCCTAGATAATTAAAACCACCATAGAGTCTTCTTGTCTCTGTCTTTCTTCCTGTTTTTCTTTCTTTTTCTCTCTCTCCTACAGTGAAGGGTACAAATATTATGATTGACCAAATGTTTTCATTTTTAGATGTAAATTCACAAATGTTTTCCTAAATAAGAACAATAACTCTTTGTGACATTAAGGAAACAGTGATATTTAATATTTAAACATAAAACATGGCAAAAAACAGGGTCATAAGTCAGTGACATTCTGTTCTTAATTTGTTCAGCCCATCCACACTGTGGGTTTGAATAGGCAAGGTTATATAGTTTTACAATCACATTGCACTTCCTTCAAAATATCACGCTATCTAATGATAGTATCAGGATCATCTGTACCTAATCCCCACTTCACAGCCATCCGTTACATCATGAAGACTCCCTCTTGAGCCCATAAATGATTCAAACAGCAATTATTTACACAGTAATACAGATTTTCTTGAAGTCTTTTAAGCACTAACGTGACCTATGAATGCAGTGTGGCCGGTTGGCATGAGTTACTCGTGTTATGGATGGTCACTCAGCGTCAGGATTTTGTTTGAACACAAAAAGACCACAGTTATGTTTATTGTTGATGGTCTATAAATTAGTAGATTTTCAACATAATTATGTTTTTTTACATGGCTGACTTTGAATTTTAAAATGGGTGTTTTTGAGTATTAAAATTTATCCCGCTGCTCAGATCTGATGGCTGATGCAAACAGCTCCACTCAGAGGTGGGGGTGGTACACCCTGCGTTTCTGGTGAATCACACAAACCTTTGGGACATGGTCCAAGTTGTGAAGTGACAATGGCGAGAGGAATTGTTTTCACACGCAGCCATGTGTAGTATTCATTACAAGGTCATAGAGTGATTTTTGTAATGCCAACATTCAGTCATATTGTGTTGCTGGACAAAACAGAACCCAAAGAACCCCAAAATTCATCAGTGACATCACCAGCCAGGGATTATCGAGGTCATCGAGGCCTGTCTGAAATGGGCAGGGCCCTCCAGAACTAGACACCAGGTATTTGGCTGGCAGTGACAGGCCCTAAGAGCCTACCCATAATCCATAAATCAAGTGTTGCCATGCCAACCCAACAGGGTGCGTGTAGGCTTACCCCAGCAGCCTGTCACACGTCTGACAGAGGTGAGGGTCCAAGAGGCAGTATAAAGCTGTTCAGCCAGCAGCCGTGTTACAGCTCACGTCTCTCACGTTGCAGCTCACCTCTCTCACGTTACAGCTCACGTCTCTCACGTTACAGCTCACCTCTCTCACGTTACAGCTCACGTCTCTCACGTTACAGCTCACCTCTCTCACGTTACAGCTCACGTCTCTCACGTTACAGCTCAGCTCTCTCACGTTACAGCTAACGTCTCTCACGTTACAGCTCACCTCTCTCACGTTACAGCTCACGTCTCTCATGTTACAGCTCAGCTCTCTCACGTTACAGCTCACGTCTCTCACGTTACAGCTCACCTCTCTCATCTAACGTTATAACTCACCTCTCTCACGTTACCGCTCACCTCTCTCACGTTACAGTTAACCTCTCTCACGTTACAGCTCACGTCTCTTATCTAACGTTACAACTCACCTCTCTCACGTTACAGCTCACCTCTCTCATGTTACAGCTCACCTCTCTCATGTTACAACTCACCTCTCTCACGTTACAGCTGAGCTTTCTCATGATACAGCTCAGCTCTCTCACGTTACAACTCACCTCTCTCATCTAACGTTATAACTCACCTCTCTCGCGTTACCGCTCACCTCTCTCGCGTTACAGTTCACCCCTCTCACGTTACAGCTCACGTCTCTCATCTAACGTTACAACTCACCTCTCTCATGTTACAGCTCACCTCTCTCATGTTTACAACTCACCTCTCTCACGTTACAGTTCACCTCTCTCACGTTACAGCTCACGTCTCTCATCTAACGTTACAACTCACCTCTCTCACGTTACAGCTCACGTCTCTCATCTAATGTTACAACTCACCTCTCTCACGTTACAGTTAACCTCTCTCACGTTACAGCTCACGTCTCTCATCTAACGTTACAACTCATCTCTCTCACGTTACAGTTAACCTCTCTCACGTTACAGCTCACGTCTCTCATCTAACGTTACAACTCATCTCTCTCACGTTACAGTTAACCTCTCTCACGTTACAGCTCACGTCTCTCATTTAACGTTACAACTCACCTTTTTCGCGTTACAGTTAATCTCTCTCACGTTACAGCTCACATCTCTCACATTACAGCTCACCTCTCTCATGTTACAGTTAACCTCTCTCACGTTACAGCTCACGTCTCATCTAACGTTACAACTCACCTCTCTCACGTTACAGTTAACCTCTCTCACATTACAGCTCACCTCTCTAATGTTACAGCTCACCTCTCTCACGTTACAGCTCACCTCTTTCACGTTACAGCTCACCTCTCTAATGTTACAGCTCACCTCTCTCACGTTACAGCTCACCTCTCTCACGTTACAGCTCACCTCTCTAATGTTACAGCTCACCTCTCTCACATTACAGCTCACCTCTCTAATGTTACAGCTCACCTCTCTCACGTTACAGCTCTACCTCTCTAACGTTACAGCTCACCTCTCTCACGTTACAGCTCACCTCTTTCACGTTACAGCTCACCTCTCTCACGTTACAGCTCACCTCTCTCACGTTACTCGGCTTTCCCGCATTACAGCTTGGGAACAGATTTGATGCTCCTCTCCTTTGGTCTGGTAGTGGATGTGTGTCTGGGCGTCTGACGAGCTTGCTGGCATGCTCTGCACCGTAGAGTGGGGCAACTCTGATTAAGCAGTGGGGCAGAAGCATTGCGTCAGGCTGGCACAGGAGCTGGAGGCAGCTTGCTACGGGCACACCGCCCTATGCATTATTTATGGAGAGACAGAGTGCAGACACAGTCATGGAGTGAGAGGCCTCACAGCTGTGGTCTCTGTCACTCTGTCTCTCTCTCACACACACACACACACGCACACACACACATATATGCACACACGATAACACTGACACTTCAAGAGTCAAGAGCCAAATAGATCCCTCTCAAATACTGTTTGCATTACAGCTTCTCGGCCCCACGTCGTGCAGTTGTTTGGTGAGGTCTGATGTCTGATGCAGACTGTTCCAGGGTGTGGGCTGTGGAGTCCTGTGGTGTGCTCACACTGCTGACTGTGCCTGCCAGGCGCCCACTGCTGGCCGTGCCTGCCAGGCGAGGCTCAAGGTCACCAGATTTGGACTCTGGTCCTGGCCTCAGGGCCTTTGCCAGGCAGGCTGGCCTTGCTCCAGAAGCCCTCCACCTGGAGGGGGGCTTATAGGCTTCGATTAATACACACACACACACACACACCAACACAAACACACACACACACACACACACACACACACACACACACCTTCCCCCAACCTCTCTCCACCTCTCTCCACCTCTCCCCACCTCTCTCCACCTCTCCCCACCCTTCCCCCAACCTCTCTTCACCTCTCCCCACCTTTCTCCACCTCTCCCCACATCTACCCAACCATGTTTTTTTTTCTATGAAATAGGGTTCTTTTCTGCCTCTGGTACCTAAGCTTCTTCTTGGCCCATTTTGCCTTGTAAAGGCCGGTCTGTCCGTCCCTGAGTCAGGAAAGTTCTTTCCATTCCTGGTTATGAGTGAGATTAATATATAATATATATAATATAATACATAATATAATACATATGTAACCACAATCAAAGGCATTACTGATGGCCCAATAATTTCACATGGCTCATCCCTCTATCATACTACTCTGCCTTAGAGATCTAACCAATACCTCTCTGTCTTAGAGGTGTATTATAAACCACTCTGCCTTAGAGATCTAACCCAAACCTCTCTGTCTTAGAGGTGTATTATAAACCACTCTGCCTTAGAGATCTAACCCAAACCGCTCTGTCTTAGAGGTGTATTATAAACCACTCTGCCTTAGAGATCTAACCCAAACCTCTCTGTCTTAGAGGTGTATTATAAACCACTCTGCCTTAGAGATCTAACCCAAACCTCTCTGTCTTAGAGGTGTATTATAAACCACTCTGCCTTAGAGATCTAACCCAAACCGCTCTGTCTTAGACATTTAATGTAAACCACTCTGCCTTATAGGTCTAAGTGGTTGTATATATAGGCATGGTAAGTGTTCCACATGCTGGCTTAGATACTGCCACTACTGGGGGGCTAGCGCAGGTCCTGATACATTTGGCTGTTCCTCTATAGAACCGATGCTAGCGCATACCCCTCTGAACTGTTCCCTCTAGAAGTTAAAACTTCCTCTGTGTTTGAAGATTGATAGGATCATTCCATGATCAATTACTGTATTGTGTGACCTCTATGCAATAGTATTTTTGTGTTACTAAGCATTAGATGTTTATTGTAATCTGGGATAATTGTTGTTTATTGTCGAAATATATCTGTTTATATATCTGTGTTCATTCGAAGGTCACCTCACAGGTCACACCTTTTCGAAGTGCACCTGGAGCAGTCGTACCATATCGCGAATCATAATTCAGCATATTTGTCTAGCGCTAGCAGTAACGCACATGGAAGGTTGGGGTCGATCCACAGCTGAGCAGGGAATCAGAAGGTTAGTGGTGTTGGGCTATTTTTACCGATAGGGAGTGTGCTAAAGGGAGAGAGAGGGAGAGAGAGAGAGACAGTCAGAGAAAGGAGGTATGGAAGGGGCTGTGGGGTGAGTGGGTGTTGCCCCTCGCCCCCGGCGCCAGTCTGCCTCTCTGGGGTCTGAACTCCTTACCCGCCCTTTATGTTCTAATCTTCATGTCCCGTGGACTGGATAGGGTTTCAGTAGCCTCTAGCCTGTGGACAACATTCACACAATTGCTTGTATAAATATATATACATACACATACACACACATAAACACACACTCACCGTGGTACGCACTTGTGGGAGGAGGTGAGTAGCTGTGGCCTTGACCTCTTTCACCTCCCTCTGTACACTCTCACATACACACACACACACACATCTTCTGTTGAGTAGAACGAAATGAGTCAGTCACCCTGTCAAGCTGTCAAGGCAGTCTCTCCTTTTTCTCTCTCTTATTTCTCCTTTCACTGTACTACATTAAACTATATTAAACTTCAGTGACAACATTAAATCCACAATCAGGAATCACAGCGGCTGCCACACAGGTATTTGTCTACACCACTGTACGCGTATTCACTATATTCACTTACATACCACCAAAACTCCCCACGCATTTCCTTAGCTGCTGGTGAGAAGCTGAACCCTGACAGATCAGCGACTGGCATATACTGAATGTGTTTTACTGTCTGGGAAATGTAAAACCTACAGACTTGATGTGCCAAACAGCTGAAATCCAAGAGAGATTTCAAGAGCACATTGCTTAAGGAAAAATGAAAAGCAAAAACCAAGCAAACTGGGAGTGATCATGACAGAAACGTTCTTAACCACCGTGATAAAGCAGAACACAGATGTGAATGAGACTGTGTCTGACACGGGGCCCAGTCTCTGTCCCTGTATGGCCTTGGTGTAGCCTCTGCTCCGTGGGCTGAGGAAACAGAAGGAGACTTTAATTGAGAGAGCAGAAAGACGGCAGTTCAACGTTATTGCCATTGTACAGAGTGCAGGAGCAAGAGCAATGTAATTTTTTAGTAACTCCTTGTTTCAGGAATAATCTGAGCATGGGGTTTGTGCTCTGACCGCCTGAATGTGTGTATGCGGTGTGTGTGTGTGTGTGTGTGTGTGTATACATGCGCATGTATAAGGGAGAGATGCCAAGGCTGTTGTCCCCCTGAAGGAGAAGGTGTTGTGATGGGGTCCTACTCAGGAAGGTGAACAGGTGTCCTACAGGGTCTGGTCTCTGGTCTCTGCTCTGGAGGCCAAAGCTCTGCTTTACCAGCCGGACACTGCGGGTTTGAGAGGCTGTGTGCTTGCTGCCCTCAGCCTTTGCTACATGAGGTTGAAGGGTCTTTTTCTTGCTTAAAGAAGAAGCTTTGGAGTGAAGAGAGTGAACTGCTGGTGGAGTGATGATTGGTGGACTGCGCCTGTCTGTCCTAAAGGTTAAAAAGAGTGAGACTGATGATACTCTTTCTGTCTCTCTCTCCCTCCATCTCCCTCTCTCTGTTTTTCTGCAGAGAATGATGTGTGGCTGCAACCTCTGGCCACACAGAGCCTGTGTATGTGTGTGTGTGTGTGTGTGTGTGAATATCTGCGTGTGATCCTTGAGGCTCTGTAGCGAGTTGTAAAATGGCTCCCTGGTCAAGTGCTGGAGTGCTAAAGCTTGAGCCTTCTGAGTGAGCGGATTATCTGTGGAGAAACCGCTGGGTGTTGGGAATGAAAAGACAGAGGAGGGAAGGGGAGAGGGAGGGAGGGAGGGAAGGAAGGGGAGAGGGAGGGAGGGAGGGAAGGGGAGAGGGAGAGAGGGAGGGAGAGGGAGAGAAGGACGGACAGCAAGAGAGACAGAGAAAAGGAGAGCGAAATTTGCACACTGTAACTGCTGACTCTCCTCTGCAGGAAATGTACTCTGCTAAAAATGTGTCACATTTTGCACCTCACAGTGTGGGGTTGGGGGGGGGGGTGCCCACGTGTGTATCACTCCACCATAATTCATCTTAAGGGACCCTCACTGGAGGCTAATCGCATCCCACGTGAGCTCACTGCAGCCTGCACACTGTGTGATTGGAGCCTCAAAATGATAATCATAATCATCATCTTCATCGACATCTCATCTTCATCAGTGGGCCCTTGTCGTAATGGTTTACATTTGGAATTCATTGGATCATAATCCAGCTGTCGCTGAAGCACTCTTTGCCGGCGGTATGGAGCGGTGCCGAGAGTGTGACTGTTAAAGCCGAAAGCCATGCGGAGCAGCCGGCCTGGGCGGGCCCGTCTGTAGTTCCACCCCACGGTCACTAGGGGGCCTCATCTCATTGCGAATGATTGATTGGCTAGTGAGCACCTCTGGACAGACGGCAGGCTGATGAAAGCAACTTCATCTGGGCAGCGCGATGTGTGAGAGCGCGTGGCGTGTTTAACTCTGCCAAAACCAGCAAGGACTACAACCTGGAGTCCGCAGCAGCAGTGGGCCACGGTTCACTCTTCCGCGATTGGTTATTCTCTCTCTCTCTCTCTCTCTCTCTCCACTTCTCCACTGAAAAACGGTGCTGGTCTGTGTGACCCTCTATGCGTTCCTTTTATGATTCCTCACACAACTCTGTATCCGTGTATGCTTGGTCTACCGACTTGATGCTCCATTCTGTCTTTAGAACTGCAGCAGAGCTGCCGGCCAGTCTGGACGGCTGAACGCAGCTTCCACCTCTGGCCTTATTTTCCATTTGTCATAATTCATTAAAATGAAGCTGGAACAGCAGATCTGCAGTCCACGTGCCACAGAAGTGTAACCCTAGTGAGGGGTCGGCTGTGGCAGAGGAGCGTTGGGACTTCCAGTTCGGTTCTTCCGGTCAGTCCATCCTTCTTAACAGCGTTTCTCTTCTTTCATTCTTCATTTCTCTCTTTGGTGATCTCTGTGGAGATTCTGCTGTTTCCTTGACAACTCAGACTTAGCACAATGTAGACTTGATCCGTTGCACATAGAAGCAAAACCCATTTAGTGGACACAGCCAGCAGTGCGTTATGTGCACAGCCTGTATGTGTTTGGAAGTCCGTTGCAGTGTTTATCAAAGGGGCACGGAGCAGTGATGTCAGAAATCGGCATCGGGTTGGCAGTGCCTGGGATTTTCCCTGGCACACACCACTCGATTCGGTTCAGACGTGAATCAACCCGTATTGGCACCTTTCTGACACCCGCGCACATGTAAACAAGGACTCCGTTACCTTTGGTGCGTGGCTGGAGCGTTTGGGCAGTGTGGTCCGCGGCATTCCCAGCATGCTCGGACAACTTTAGCACAGAGGTCACAGAGAGGTCAAAAGAACCCCAGTGTGTCTGGATCGCCTTACAACAGCCCACCTCCCAGGAACAGACGTCAGTGGGGCGTGACTCAGAATGGTTCACATTTTGAGTGGTATACAAACACACATGGACACACACACATGCGTCCGCCTCTCAGACTGTTCCAAAGTGTTCCAGGCGTGGCCTTTCCAAACATGACTCTGGCATTGCACATGCTTACAGCTATTATACACCCATTTACAAGCATGTTCACGTGGACCACAGCAAGTAAATAAAGACTCAGACATACCTCTAGCCCCGATGTCCAGACACAACTTATGAGGAGCAGGTCCCTGCCGGTCTTTTCCATCCTGTAATGCCCTATGCATCACACTTTACACTACACACAGCATTACACTACACTCTATGCTACATAGTACACTTAACACTACACTAAACATTACACACATTACACACTGCACTTTACACAACACCCTACAACTACACACTGCACACTACACTACACACAATACTCGAGTTTGAGTTTAATCCACTAATCCCCCTGGTGACACAAAGGTATTGAACAATAACTGAGATTACAAAGGAGATTGGTTAGCGGGGTCAGCTAGCACAAGGCCTCAGCTGTCATCGTGTCAACACTAAGAGATTTGGGTGGCTCATCGCTTGCTTTTGTGTTTTTGTGTTCAACGACTACGTTTCAAGCCCACAAAGGAAGCTAATCCTCTATAACTGTCACTCTGCAACCAATTTTTTAAACATTTTTTTTCTATAAGATGATTTTGCATTGTATTCTTTCCTGGAATCACAGCCACACTCAGTTCTCAGTACTCAGTACTTTACAGTTCATAAGATCCTTTTGTACTAATTTTTTGTACCAACTACAGAGGATTCTGAGTACCACTGCGAGAGAGTTCATGGTTCATTAAACTTTATTTGACAGGTGAAATTTGTGGTCAGGCTCATCTTGACGGCGTTGAGATTGGAAGGAGCACATTTAGGTGTGCACGTCTGTTAGGGAGTTACAGACTCATGAACATGCGAGTGTTGTTTATCTGTCACGCGTCGGTGAACAAGCAAACTCCAAATCATTGACACGGTTGTGACCTGAGCGTCGGGCTGTTGTGGTGTGTGTGTCTGTCAGTAACTTGTTGCTCTGACAACATGTTTCTGTTTGCAAGAGACGCTGTTTGGTCTTGTTTGTGGGAATGATGGTGTGTTTTGGGGAAAGTCAGGCAGGACAACTGTGGCAGGTTTCACTGCCATCTGAACTCCTCCTCTCTTAATGTGTGCAAGGCCTTGGCTATCAGACACACAGACATGCTCAGACTCACACACACACACATACAAACACACACATCCACACACACACTGACACATATGAACTCACTCTTACACTCAAGCAAAACACTGAATCACTCTTCCCTCTTTCAGCCTGTTCATTCTCATTCTTTCTCTCCCTCTTTCTCGGACCTCACTCTCTGACTCCGTCACTACCCTCCTCTTGCTCCTCCACTGGTCGTTTATCTTGGAGGGTGGAGCAGACAGGTCCTGTGTCCTGCTCCTTGTCTGCGAGGTTCTGCTTCTGCTCCACACGGCTGCGTAGGCACCATGGTGATGGAGAAGATAATTTCTTCTCCATCTTCCTGTCATCCATCAAGGATTTAGGGATGAAGGGAGAAATCTACTTGCTCTTCCTTTACTTCTCCCTTCCCTTTCCACTTTTCCACTCCACACTCTCGTTCTTCCTCTCTCTCTCTCTCTCTCCCTCTCTCGCTCCACGCTTCCTGCAGTGCTTAAAGGTTTGAGCCGGGTTTTGCTATGATTTTGCCGACATGAACACACCTTCTGTCAAGATTCACCTGCAGAATGGGGTCCACTTGAACACATACATGTTCCAGGTAGGAGCCGGAGGGCCTCAGTCTGTCTTTGTGCGAACACTTGTGGTGTTGCTGTTGGTGTTTGTGTGTGCGCTGCCGCGAGTGTCTCCTTACTGCATCCAGAAGGATTGTGAATAACAGGATAAGAATATGTTACGCTGTAATATGCTATAGGCAACAATTCCACAGAAAGCATGAGACATTCATATGTTACATTCCTCTTCTTTATGTGTGTGTGTAATTTGTAGAATTTTATTTCTAATTGCTCTTTCTTTATCTGCCTGTTTTTCAAAAACAAATTAATTATTAAACACATGATAGCAATGCAGATTCCCAATATAATATTTGCTAGTGATCTCTGTGTTTAACAATATCATATCACTAAAAACAGCAATATCAACGCTGTCAACAAACAGTTGCTTTAACAACCCTACGCCAACACACTGACCAGTCTGACATTCCTGCTGTTCCATTAGCATCCTGACAAAACCTCATCATTCAAACCAACTAATGACTGTCAACTCCTCATTAGACTCATGCAGCTCTCCGTATGCCTGCATCTTTTTGTCACCTGCAAGTAATATCGCGAATACAAATATCGTGATGCAGCGTGCCGGGCCGCATCGCACCAGCCCTACGCAGGAGAACTCTGTCCCAGCCAGTTGCATGGTGTAAGTGGAGCAGCAGTTGCCCACGGCGCGGGCAGGAGCCGGGGGCGCGGAGGCGATGTGTGACACGGTGCAGTCACTTCAGCAGCGGCTGTCCTGAAGGTGGGGGCCTGCAGTTGGGTGGAGGGGGGGTGTGTGTGTGTTCGCTACATCCGTCAGCAGCCCATCTGTCACTCACAGCTCCGCTGGAACGGTGTCACTGCAGACCTTTACACTTGTGTTCGGTGAGATCAGCGGACGTTTGGTGTGGGCGTGGCTTTGTGTTCACTCTTATGGGGGTGTTTGTGCTGTTTTCCCCTGTGCAGATTCTCTTCGTTACTGCGTGGCATCACACTAGGTTTAGGACTGGGGCAGGTGTCCAGTTCTGCAGCATGTATGTAAGTTTACTGTTGATTAAAGTCAAGCTGGACTCTAAACACACGTGTGTGTGTGTGTGTGTGTGTGTGTGTGTAGTGAGTGTGTGTGTGATCCATTTTACTTTTCCTCCACTTGTCTGGTGTTGGTCTGTTCTCCTCTCTGATGGAGGAGTCATCTTCTCAGAACGAGTAAAAAGAACCACAAGCAAAAAAAGGATTATTAATGGCGTAATCTCAAAACTTCAAACTTCTCTTTGTGATTAGCTAATCTCTCACATATTCACCAAAGTCTGTTTTAGCAGCACTTTTAGTTTTAGATACAGTTCATGCATTTCCCTCATTATAATACTTTTCTCAGTACAGCAGCATGTTAATGTATCGCTGGCCAGTTGTGTGTGCTGTGTGGTGGCCATGACTAATCTCAAGCATTCCTGCACTGGGTCATCAGGTTCTCAAGTGGTGCAATGCATTGCCTGGTGTTATGGGTACTCAGACCTGACTACAGGACTGCAGGATTACAGGACTGCAGGATTAGAGGACTGCAGGTCTATAGGACTGCAGGATTACAGGACTACAGGATTACATGACTGCAGGATTACAGGGCTGCAGGATTACAGGAGCAATGCCACTTACATATGTCAAAACTCCAACAATGTTGATATGCGTGATAATCCTGCACTAGCTCAATCCCAGTAACATAACACTACCATACCACTATCATGTTAGCGTTGACAGTGTGTTGAGAATGCTCCGTCACCCGGACAGTATCCGGCAAACAGAGGTTCCGTGGCGGGGAATCCGATGGTTGTAGGCAGGCACAGGGAAGGTCATGAAGTGGGCAATGATGAGTGTACGTCTTGCCCTGTGCATTGTCTTGTTCCCATCTTTCTGCAGCCATTGCTCAGATCCTGTGTGTCCTGTGTTGCAGTACAGGAGCCTGCAGGGAGGGGGTTGGGGGTTGATGGTGGGGGACCTGGGCTCAGGGCCGGGCACATTCATGCCGCCTGCCTCTCTGAAAGCACTCTGGCATGCCAACGGCGGAAGATTTGTTGTTTTGAGCTCTAAATTAACTTTGCGTGGGAGTGATTGATGAAAGCGGATCCACTTCGGCTACTTGCAGCTATGAGGAGCTTGTGTGCAGCCTGGCGAAGCCGTCAGTGTACATCTGTGTGCTCCTGCACCGCCATACGCCGCTAACCTACACCACGCTTCAGACAGCTCACATGTTGCTACATGCTGCTGCAGCACACATGTAATACAGTGCAAAATAAGTAATTAAAAGTTATCAGCGCAGTGTTCATTTATAATTATTACATATTACATTATATGACACAATTTATTAGAATTAAACTACACTATTAGAATTAAATATGTATGCATATTAACATTATCATATCAAAACCTAATACTGTTATAAACTGCAGATATAACACATTCAGAGTGGGCGGGGCAGAACAGAGCCCCACCCTCAATACATTTGCTGCTGTATCAAATGACTTGAACAGGGAAAAGGTTCAAAAACCAGCCAAATTTACCATAACACCTTTTTCTTTGGTTAAGAAAGTAAACTGTCCCAAATAAGCTCTTAGATATAATAAGAGCTTAGATAGATACAATAGATATAATTTTTTACATGTTTAAGGAGTTTTACACAAATTGCATTTCTGAAGATACTTCAGTCCTTCAGTGTTTAGGTAGGGTGACCAGACGTTGTGTTTAGGTAGGGTGACCAGACGTCCTCTTTTACCCGGATATGTCTTCTTTTTGTGTCGTAAAAAATGTCCGGGAAGATTTTCACAAATGTTCAGGATTTTGTTTTACTCTAGCTTACATAGAATTTTGAGAAGCATTCCGTTCACTAGCTAGTCCCGCACTCCCCTACTGCGTTCGGTTCGCTTGAGTTAGAAAGGGGAGTGGTGAAGTTGCCCCCCCATTTTAGAGTTTTCGGATACCCTCTTGTTCACAGTCTCAGATCTGGTCACCCTAGTTTAGCACAGCTCTCAAAACTATTCAATGTATTCACAAAACTAAATAGAAGGCTAAAGACAGATCAGTTCAGATCAGTTCATGACATTATTATTGATGATGTTGTGAACATGTGGATAGCATCACTAGTCTTCCTGTGATGATAAAGTGAAATAAGTGATGTTGATTGTGGAATTACAAATGCAGGTTTGATTATTTTTGTTGATGTTCCTGTACATATTCCCACAGAGGCTCAGCTGCAGTAGCTCCAAGCATCACTTCTAGATACGTATCTGTGTGTGTGTGTGTGTGTGTGTGGAGTGTGTGTGTGGTGTGTGTGGAGTGTGCGTATGTGTGTGGGTGTGTGTTAAAGAGGAGCTTCCTGATGACACCTGTTCTCCACACACCAAAAGTTCAGCATGCCACTCTGGTGATGCCTAAATGACAGATTTGTGAGGGCAGGTGTTGCCGTGGCGCTGACATCAAGCTGTATTTGCGCGGGGTGGAGGAGTGGCGGAGGAGAAGCTTCACTAGTACGTGTTCACATACACGAGGGCAGCCTCGGGCACGGTTCGGCTGTTGAACAGCGTGACTAAAGGATAATGATGAGTCAGCCTTCCAGGCCGGTGGTGCCCTCTGAGTAGAAGAGTGCAGTGGAGTAGAACTCCAGGACCTGTAGGGCAGCGAGTGCTTGTAGATGAATGGCTCTTGCACCTGTAGGGCAGTGGATGCTTGTAGCTGAATGGCTCTCACACCTGTAGAGCAATGGTTGCTTGCACCTGATTGGCTGTCTCACCTGTAGGGAATTGGATGATTGTACTTGAGTGGCTCTCTCACCTGTAGGGCAGTGGGTGCCTGTAGCTGATTGGCTCACTCACCTGTAGTATAGTGGCTCTATCACCTATAGAGAAATGAATGTCTCACCTCTAGGACAGTTGGTGCTTGTATCTGATTGGCTATCTCATCTGTAGGACAGTAGGTGCTTATGCATGATTGGCTGTCTCACCTGTAGGACAGTCGGTGCTTGAGATTGATGGCTTTCATTTCTCCCTCTACTCTCAAACGTATTGTGCACAAGTCAAGCCCTAAAATCGTGGGAGTGAATGATTTGCAAATGTACCTGAGGTATTCAAATGTCATGTCATGTTTACTAGACTTCCATCATGACCTTCTTACAGCAAGCTTAGCTCTGTGAATTCTTTTCTTTTGCTGACTGACAGATTCACTGTCATCATGCACAATGGGACAGCAGGTGTGAATGGATTAAAAATGTTTAATCATCAACCAGATTGTCTCATTCCCAACTAATACATATTTTTCCTGTTGTCTCTTTTTTAGTATTTTAATGGGGCTTTGCAAATTGTTCTGTTTGTTGACCAAATTTTAGTCTTTGTAGCTTTGTTCTCATCTGCCCCCACTGCTGTGCATGTCTGTGGTCTCACAGAGGTAAGGATAATCAAATCATCTTAGTTCAGTTGTTACAAAAACCAGGACTGGATTTCTTGAAAGCAAATGTGCTGCGGCTGTGGACATGTGGTTCTATTCTGAGTTACAGCAGCCTCACTGCACTGAGACACTGTCCCACTTCCCTCCACTGGTATAACTGACCTACATCCTACACTGGCAATGCCGAATTATAAGACAAGGTGATGTTGTATGTACATGTATGTAGCAGTTGTATTAGGACGACTTTCTGTCACTTTGATCATTCGCACCGCATTGGTTACTTAGTCGAACCATCTGGTGCCGTCGCCATGGCTGCATGACTCAGTTTTTTTTTTTTTTTTCTGGCAATTTTCCTTCACGCACGTTTTTTTTTTTCAGAATGGCGGTGCATGACGGCTGAGCGCACGTGCGGCGCTGGGCCATGTGATGTGGACGAGGTGGAAAGTGCTGTAGACGGTCTCCTGGGCTACGGTATCCAGGCTGCGCTCAGACGATGCTGCATGTGTGCAAGTGTATATGTTGCTCCTGCTCTCTTTATGGGGACTAGTGATTTCCTTATTATTATTTAGGTTTGGGTAAGTGTGTGTGTGTGTGTGTGTGTGTGTGTGTGTGCTCACAAGCAACCCTTGGAGCATTAGTAATGGAAGAACTCCAGGATCTTGGCTCCACAACACATAAACTGGTCTGGCTTGCCCTGCCTTGCTATTATGTTACATATGTTTAACTGGGCATGGAGTCTGCTGGGGAAACACACATACACCATCGAGTGGCCTCACCTTGGCTCAGCTTTTGGGCCATGTGACCTTAATCAGAAGGACTGTAGTGAGTGTGGACTTACCCATAACTATTTTCTGCACATCTAACCATGTCATTCTATTCCCCTTTCATTCCAGAAGAAAAAAAACTTTTCACACAAAGCACCCCATTAGCAGCTAATTGAGCCCAAGTACAAAAAATGGGCTTTTGGGAGAGGAGAGATAGACAGACATTCAGAAAACACAGACAGACAGAAACACAGACAGACAGCAGAAGTGTGGAATACGTCCATGCAGCAAAACTGTTCATTATGATTTCATGGTTTCTTGGCAACCTAAAAATGATTCAAATTATGAATTCAAATTCATATTCAGATGTGAAATGTCAAATGTATATTTGTATTTGGACTTGCTGCCATGCCAACAACTGCCAATACAAACACATATGTCACACATAAACAAATACTTAATCTTTAAGGTCTGGAGGTATTCAGCGATCCAAGATATTGTTTTGTTGAACACCTTCGGACCATCAGGATTAAGGATATGTCATTTCCAGTGGCAAGGCATTTAAATACTAATGGATGTCCTGATATCCTCTCCAAAACGTCCTGTTTCTCAGGAAACTGTAGTGCACTTCACTACAAATCTCTCTCTCTCTCTCTCTCTCTCTCTCTCTCTACCCATGAATTTTATTATGAATTGTTTTTCTAGTAAAAAGGGTGTGGCTGAAAAACATAATTAGATTTCATAATATCTTCTGCCACACCTTCAGCTTACAGACAAAATACCATCATCTTTGGAAATAAAATTAAACACCACATTAATGTCCCAAAATCTATCAGTCAGTGTGTTTGTTACACGGTTTTGACATTCCATCTATATACGTTAAGCTCTGAGCTACACCAGACATCTCTGCCCTTTCTGCAGTGCAGTGATTAATGGGTATGTGTGAAGGAGTGACCACACATGACACTTCCCAATGATTCAAAGGTCATTTGACCTCTGATGCAGTTACAGAGTGCACAGTATTCACATGTGTCATAGCATGTAGCTGCAATTAAAAAAATGTAGTATTAGGGAAAATTAATGTGACCATGTGATCTTGGCTTAAGAACAAGATTGGCTGGCCAATCTGATGACATTAAAATAGTCCCGTGCTTGTAATGGTGTTTTCCTCCACCACACTGCGTTCTGTTGAGATACTGCAATGATTCTGAGCAGCATGGTAAGAGAGCGATGAGGATTTGCATCACTGAACAGAGTGCCATATGAGTTTTAACTAATGCTGTCTCTGGCTTTCGGCACAGGGATGCATCATTATAAAAAAATAAATAATAATAATAATAATCTTTATTTGTATAGCAAATACATACATGCAACTCAAAGTGCTTGACAGACAATTTACAGTATAGACAATAAAAAAATCATGATAAAATTAAAAGTAAAATACATTTTAAGTTATAAAACATTTTAAGTTATAAAACTGAACAATTCAAATAATTATAAATAGAAGAAAACAAGCATAAAATGTAATCGAATCCGAATTAAATAAAATAATTTAATAAAATGATCAAATCAGAAATTCCCTAAAGAAACGCAACGCAGATCTGAACAGGAAGTTTTGAGGCCACTCAGGAAGGTTTACAGGGATGAAATGTCTCTGAGCAACTCAGGATCACTACAGGAACAAGAACCTCAGTCTTCTCTTTAATTAGCTGCAAAACATTGTTAGACATCCATGTCTGTATATCACATATGCACACATATGCACTCAAACAGTGAGCTAACTGATTTTAGGGCTTTAGGTTCTAAATGTAAAGTTGAGGGTCATCTGCATATTGAAGATGTCACGATGCGGGGGGCCCCCCTGCCAGCCGCGCCCGTCCACAGCGGCATTTGTCCTGTTTTTGTTGCGTTGTGTTCATCCCTCAGGTGGGCAGGGCCTATCATCAGGCCATCACCTGAGGGTTGCTTGTCCATCTATATATGTCTTGTCTTTGTACCAGTTGACTGCTGGTTATTGTATCCTTAATTTGGATCATGTCACAGGTCTTTAATTGGTGCACGTTATCATTAAACCCTATTTCCCTGAGACTTGGCGCGATCGCTTCCTTTTTCGTTCGCACTCCTCAGCCGTCATAGATGATAACTAATATCATGTTTCCTAATGATATGGGGTATAGAGGTTGAACAGTAAAAGCCCAAGAATTTATCATTGGGGGACATCGCAAGTTATTTTTTGATGTGGAAAGCAATACCTGATACAACACAGCAATCATGCTCATTAAGATAAGATCTAAACCAGTCTAAGACTAAGACACTAAGGCCGACCCAGTTCTGAAGTCGATCAAGTAGGATTTTAAAAAGTTGCAGACGCATCACATTTTCAGCTGAAACAAATTCAGGGCAAACACAGAAGGTGGCAGAGCTGGAGTGGCTAATCTGGCGATTCGGGAGGATTCTCATGGGCGCTTCATGTCAATCGCGTCTTTTAGACGGTTGGATGGGGATGTTTTTTGTGGGCCGGGTTTGGGCATAAATCTTCCGGGCTGATAAAGTGGCCCACTCCGGTGGGGTTTACTAACCGGTCTATACTTCTGAACAGAGCAGCTGAGTTATTATTAGATGCATCAATTAAGGTAGAGAAATGATTTGTAAAATCATTCACTCTCATTCACTGCCATTAGGTCAAGAAATCTAATTAGTGCCAAATCAATGCATTCTTCAGGTCTTTGTGATATAAAGAAGAAGTAGAAATATTTGGTAAGAGACTTGCTAATGAAGCACAAGGCTGCCCAGATACAGGAAGCTTTATTTAGTAAACGTCAGGTCTCCAGTTCCTCCTATTTACAGCAGTCATGGGATTAAGAGAGGCTTTACTAAGAACTGCTTCATTGAGAGAGAGACAGAGAGAGAGATGAGGGGAACTAAGAAATACAAAGTTGAAGAAAGTCAAAGGAAGAGTCAGGGGAGTTGTAATGGCGTTTTGGTTTGTTGGACTAGAACAGATGTGTTTGTAGTGAAAGCCCAGTCTCTGCAAAAATGTGCGATGAGAACTTTCCACCAAATCTGTGTCTCGTTCTCCAACTTGAAGGGGAGATCCAACTGTGTTTCCAAAGCTTGGGGACTATTGACACCATATAAACATCACTGTGATTATCAAAACCCAAATGCAAAGATGGCTGCCGTGTCACTAGTGTGTGTGGCCAATGTATGATCGGCATGTGACTAGAGTGTGGTCAGTGTATGAACAGTGTGTTGTTAGCATGTGCCCAGCATGTGGCTAGCATGTAATATATATATATATATATATATATATATATATATATATATATATATATATATATATATATATATATATATACACACACACACACACACACAAAGGGAGGAGAGGGGAGAGAGGGTTTTCATTTGGGAAAGGGATTTGCTGTGATTGAAGGCCATATCTGCTTCTGGGCTTGAGCTGGCTTGTCTATCGCTTTGGCCTGCCACAAAATCAGATGAACTCGATGATCCAGGTTGTGGCTGCTTGGCGTTCCTGCACTTCCTCACTTCAGCTGGGCAGCTTCTCGACAGACTTGCCTCTCAACTCTCAACGAATAGACGACGTTCCACAGCCAACCTTTATTCAACGTTCAACTTTAACCTTTCCTCCTCGTTACGTGTCATTCTTCCCTCTGAGATCTTCTTCTTTTTCCCTTTTTCATTAAACATCCTAGGGTTTGTAAAAAGCAGTACATGAACTGAACTGGTTATTCTCATGAAGGCAGTGCAGGGCTGGGATGGCTTCAGCCTACACTACAGAGACATACTAAGACATAGGGACACCACAGAGACGTCTCCGTATGGATTGTGAACAGCCAATGGGACTGACGCATGTGAAATGCTTCTCCGTGCCCCCATGCCATCCCCACGCCACCCCTGCTGATCTTGTGTTCCAGGCCTTCTTCATCCTATGAAACCGTCCCTATTTCATGTCCTTGTCCCTCCGTTGCTAATACCGTACAAACCAGAAAGGCATCCAGGAGAACGTCACTGGGGCAGTGGAGTTCATGTTCTTTTATGTTTTCCCTGAGTCAGGAAGCACAGTGACGTGCCTCTTGACAAAAAACAAAACAAAAACAACCCACTCATTGGGTTTCTATCTTTTCCTATTGGGCTCAACACAAGAGAAACTGATGGCCGTGGTGAACCTATTATACATGGCCATGTTGTTGGTTTCAGAGATCTCAGATGGTGCTTTGTCAAATCAAACAAACAAACACAAATATGACATTTCTTTTCCAAAAAACTGCAAGACATTTGGGTGAAGTTTAGTGTGTATAGCGGCCCCATGTGTAACCCGGTGTGGACGAACAGAGCGGCGGTGTTGAGATTAGAGTCCCTGTGAGAGTGCCAGTGATGGGGAGAGTGGGCCAACTCGATGCTGGGTACAGTCAGGGGCGTGGCTAAAGTAGGCTCTGTAGACTGGACTGGGGGAGGGGCAACTGGCAGACACACCCCCATCTAAGCAAGTGGTAAAAACCACCTGAAGTCCATTAAATGAAGATTTATGGTAGCATCTACGGAATTATGGGTAGTGGACCACTGAGCTGAGGAAACGGCTGAATAAATCAAGGCTGTTACGCGGGAAGTTTAGGCTAGCAGGACGTGTGCCTGACTGTAATATGCTCAAGACGTTCTTGAAAACAGAATCCTATATGTTATTGTCAGTCATTTTCTGGAACATCATATTCTGACCCGCTCTCCATGGGAAGCTGAGCATTGACAGGAACCCAGATATTAAGCCATGCTGAATACATACTGCACACTATCCTATATACATTCTGCAGTTACATTCTGTATTTTTTCTCTCTTTCTTTCACCGCCTCTCTTTCTGTCTACCACTCCCTCTCTCTGCAGGAGTTTGCAACGCTGACAAAGGAGCTGAATACATGTCGTGAGCAGCTTCTGGAAAAAGAGGAGGAGATCTCCGAGCTTAAAGCAGAGAGGAATAACACCAGGGTGTGTGTGTGTGTGTGTGTGTGTGTGTGTGTGTGTGTGTGTTTGTGTGCATTTGTGTGTGTGCCAGACTAAGTGTTCAATGTTTAATCAGATGGGGCTTTAAGGCTATTCTCTTTGGGCCTTTCTAATAGTTATTTATTCCCTAAAGTTGTTCAGGAAATGTGCTTGTATTCACAGTAATCACAAGACAGTAATGGTTGTCCTTGTCATTGACAGTTTGCAAGTATTTGCTTAATATTTCAGAAAATGAAATTCCATTTTTGATTCTTATTTTTAAAGATGTTTTAAGCAATAAACAAATTCTCCTTAAAACTGCATTTTTAAAGTGTTGTTTGGATTTATGTGTGTGCATGCATGTGTACGTTTGTGTGTGTCTGCATATATATTATGTGTGTGTGTGCATGTGTGTTCTGCAGCTCCTGCTCGAACATTTGGAGTGTTTGGTATCCCGTCACGAGCGATCTCTGAGGATGACTGTGGTGAAGAGGCAGGCTCCCCCTCCATCCGGCGTTTCCAGCGAGGTGGAGGTTCTGAAGGCTCTGAAGTCTCTCTTTGAGCATCACAAGGCCCTGGACGAGAAGGTACGCTTTGGATACGTACACTCTAACCTCTTATGCTCTTGAGTTTTCATGTTGGTCTTAATCACCTAATCTGTTGCTAATTTTGCCGGCTGTTCCATCTGAACCATAATCTGTTTAATGCACTGCTGGAATTACTGCGTGTAATGGAACATGCTCGTCTGGGGTGGTTGCCTGGGTGATCCTGGCTTGTTGTTTTTACGGACAGGTGCGTGAGCGGTTGCGTGTGGCTCTGGAGAGAGTGACCACCCTGGAGGGGCAACTGGCTGCCACCACTCAGGAGGTATGGTGTGTGAGTGTGTGTGTGTGTGTGTGTATGGTGAGATATGTACAACAGGGTGAGCTGTCCAACATCCCATGCAAAGATATAAACAATTAGTCATGGTGTACAGTGTGTTGGGGATTTAGCACCTGTGGGACAGAAATTAGAGTCTAACATCTAACCATTTGTTATCTGCTACTTGCCTGGCAGCGATGGGTCATTCCATCTTATGGGGTGGTATTACTTCAACATACAAATACACCTTTTTTTTTTCTTTTATAAAACGAACAGATGTGATAGTTCCTTTGCTTTGAAAACAGTTTATTGATTCAGTATTGCCAGCAAATATGAGAACATCATTTCCTCTGTATTCTTCCTAATAGGTAGTGAGTGGGTGACTGTTCAGAGTTGTTTACCAAGGAATTCAGGTTAAAACACTGCAAAATGACTTTATGCACAGCAATCATTTAGCAGCACACATGTGTTAACTATGTAATGTCTGATTGTTCATTTGATTAGATGTCTAACTTCACTTAAGCTCTGATGTTTAGCATTAACTCTATATGTGTGTGTGTATCAGTGTGTATCAGTGTGTGTGTGTGTGTGTGTGTGTGTGTGTGTGTGTGTGTGTGTGTGTGTGTGTGTGTGTGTGTATGTGTGTGTGTGTGTGTGTGTGTGTGTGTGTGTGTGTGTGTGTGTGTGTGTGTGTGTGTGTGTGTGTGTGTGTGTGTGTGTGTGTGTGTGTGTGTGTGTGTGTGTGTGTGTGTGTGTGTGTGTGTGTGTGTGTGTGTGTGTATGTGTGTGTGTGTATGTGTGTGTGTGTGTGTGTGTGTGTGTGTGTGTGTGTGTGTGTGTGTGTGTGTGTGTCAGCGTGTGTGTGTGTATGTGTGTGTATAGATGTGTGTGTGTGTGTGTGTGTGTGTGTGTGTGTATCAGTGTGTGTGTGTGTGTGTGTGTGTGCGTGCGTGCGTGTGTGTGTGTGTGTATGTGTGTGTGTGTGTGTGTGTGTGTGTGTGTGTGTGTGTGTGTGTGTGTGTGTGTGTGTATCAGTGTGTGTGTGTGTGTGTGTGTGTGTGTGTGTGTGTGTGTGTGTGTGTGTGTGTGTGTGTGTGTGTGTGTGTGTGTGTGTGTGTGTGTGTGTGTGTGTGAGCGGTGCAACCCTTACAGAGACAAATGTAAATAAAAGGGTGTGGCTTTGTCATTGTATTCCTGATTTCTGTTTTCTATAAATTTCTGTATTCCTGATCTTTAAAACAAAACCATAAAACTCCAAAATAATACTCACAATTACACTGTGTGTGTGTGTGTGTGTGTGTGTGTGTATGTGTATGTGAGTGTGTGTGTGTTTGTGTATCAGAGCCCATGTGGCTGGCTCTGGCATCCTGCTGTTTTTACCCTAGCTCTCAGCAGGGGCCAGTCACTGTAACATCCCATCCCCAGTTCCCCTGTCCACCATTTCTGCTTCTCAGTGTGTAATACAGTTTGGTATTTAACGTTCTGTGGAGTGTGAGCTCAAAAGATTATTCACTGTGCTGATATACTGTTTTGCTTGCATCCGCTTTTCATCTACAGGTGGTCTTAGGAATGGAGACAGAGTGAAAGAGAGGGAGAGAGAGTGAGAAGGAAAATGTGTGTGTATGTTTGTATGTTTGTGTGTGTGTGTGTGTGTAGGGGATTGTTACATTCCTTTATGTGTGGCACTCCGGTATGTGTGGTTTTGTGGTGTGAGAGGCCTTCATGTCCCCTAACATCTCTCTCTCATACACACACACAAACACACACACACACACACACGTAGATCAGAACTTCAGGGGAGTCTCAGCATAGAGCTGGCCAGCATACTGGTCCTCACTGGAAGAAACACAGCAGTACATCATGTGTGCCAGAACACACAAATATAGGCTTACTCCTCTCTTTGTCTCTCTCTATTCTCACATCTTTTCTCTCTTCATCTCTCTATTTTCACATCTTCTTTCTCTTTGTCTTTCTCTATTCTCACATCTCTCTCTTTGTCTCTCTCTATTCTCTCTATTTGTCTCTTTTCTCACATCTCTGTCTTGCTCTATTCTCACATTTTCTCTCTCTTTGTCTCTCTCTATTCTCACATCTTCTGTCTTTGTCTCTCTCTATTCTCACATCTTCTCTCTCTTTGTCTCTCAGCTTCTTTTCTTACATCTTCTCTCTCTTTGTCTGCCAGGCTTTTCTCAAATCTTCTCTGCCCATCAGACTGTTTTCTTATATCATCTCTGTCTCTCAACCCATTCTCACACCTTCACTCTTCTTGTCTTTCTGCTCTTGCTTTTTCTCTCACTCTCGCTGTCCCTCCTTCTCCTTTGTTGCTCATTTCTCTCCACCATCACCTGACACTGAGGAAGTTGACGCCAAGCTAAGGTTCCATGCTCCGTTACACTGCAGTACTTAAACACTTTAGGAGTTTTTAATGTGCTTTAAATGTTACTATAAGACCATCAGCTTTGGTGTAAGAGCATTGACTGGGGCATAAAGACAGCACCATGCTGTGGTCCAGAAGACTCCTGCATGGTGCTATAAAGAGCTTCTTATAAATATATTCAAATAATGCATACCTTATCAAAACGCTAACATGCAAATGTTCATCTACATATTTCAATTCCGCCCTTTTTTTAGTTCATATTCATTATGTTGTAGTGTTGAACTCCAGTATGCGTGGATTCATATGTAAATTGCCTCCCAGTGTTAATTAATACCTTAATAACATGGTGCTTTTAAGCAAAATGATAAGTTTAATTCTCTAAAATGGGCAATTCTTCTAATCTTATCTCTTCTGAGACTCTGCCAATTTAAGTGGGTGAAAGTATTGTTTTTCCAATAAAAGCAACACCATAAAATCCAGCTTTTACAGATCAAGCATACCTTCAGAATCTGCACTGAGCCAAAAGAGTGGCTGAGTGTTATGGAATGCCAAAGTAGTCAAAATTCACCTCAAACCAAACATGCCTTATTTGTAAACAGGCCATTAAAGTGGCATTTTGTGGCGTTTTACTTTACTGTTATAGTTCAGGATGCCACAGATCAAAAATGCCATGTTTAAATGTGTCTTTAAGATGAATAGGGATCTAATATCAGCATTCACTAGACTGTTACCATAATTTTAATCTGTATAAAGCTGCAGGAAATATTGCTCACTAGCTAATTGCCCAATAAACTGCCCATCGAATTACTTGTATATCAATTAATTAATTACTGATTAATTGTATGAAGCACTAATTAAGCTTTAATGAAGCATTAATTGTATGAAAATTCATTACCAAGTGAATTAACACACTGGTGAATACAAAAAAATTTGAACACTGGTTTATTGGTCGATATCATCTGTAGTGAACCGATCTGCTCTGACCTTGTTCATGAGTGATTGAGCAGAAAAAAATATATATTGGCTGTCAAAACTTTGACATACTTTGGTGTCCCTCCAAAACACTGCTTTTTAATAAAATGCATTTGGTTTGAGTGTCTCTTTCCATAGAGTGTCCCCCAAACTCACATGACTCATAGTTAACAGACCAGCACCCTGGTCAGAAGGAGTTGCTCTGTTACATATTTAAGCATATTTCACTGTGTAGAGTCTTAAATAAGGATGATGGTTGTGGTCCATGTCCTCAGCTTGCCGTGGTACGACAGGGGAAGGAGGGACAGTCAGACGGGAACGCTAAGGACAAAGCGGATGGCTCCAAGCCAACATGGAAGGTATGATGCTTATCACATTCACTTATGCAACAACCTAGTGCAAAACCAATGGAATCCAAATGGGTTTGCGTCGCGCTTTGGTTTCAGACACCACTGTGTTCACTTGTTTTATTTGGTTGCTATTAACATTAAGTATACCAGTTTGCAAGCTAAATGTCAGGTAATCTTTCCTGTTTTTATCTAGCAGCACATGCTAATGCCTACAGTATCTTTATCTTGCTCGGTTTCAAATAGCTCATATTTTCACAAGCTGTTACCTGGGTTACTATGGATTATAAAAAAATCTGTCCCTGCTGACACTGTGCAAGCGAGTATACCATATCATGCTCACGTCAGTGCCAAGTTATAATCCAGTATATTTCTTAATGTACATTTAATCCAGTATGTTTATTAATATTATATATAGGAGGAAGATTTGAGGTAAGTAACTGCAGTGTACTAGAGATAGGACAGAGGTCCTTCATCAGCTGTGCAAGCAAAGTGCTTCTGAATTAGTAGGAGGAGGAACCAGTATATACTGTATATGAAAAAGATGTTTAAAAACATCACATTCATTCCATGGTGTTGTAAAGGTCCACTAGTATAGATAATTTCTTTGAGTTTCTTAATTTCATTGCTGCCATAGCAACAACTGGCTATGCAAACAGATATGTCGTTAATACAATGTCCATTAGTACCAACTGCCTTGACACTGGAAATGACATATCCTTAATCCTGATGGTCCGAAGGTGTTCAACAAACCGATCAGCAAGTCTTCTCTTGGTCTCTGCAATGTAATGCTGATAACATCTCTTGCAAGTAATGCAATATATGTATGTGTGTGTGTGTGTGTGTGTGTGTATATATATATATTATATGTGTGTATATATAAATTGTAATCCAGTATGTTTCTCCATTTGTTCCCACTCTGCTTACACGCCTTTCTGCAGTCGCTCTCATTCACTGAGTAAATGACGCTATCGCTTTCGTTCAGAGTGCAGGTTCCCTCTTACCTCAGATCCAGCTGCCACGGCACTTCAGGGTCTCATCTTAAATCATCAGGCAGCGTTAGCTGGAGCCGGTTTGATCGTTTAACCTTGCACTGTTGCAGGGGCTGTAATTATAAGATCACATTTAACGCCTGAGGTATTGGCAGGCTTTTAAAAACGAAAATTTCTGTCAGCAGGAATTTGTTTTGATGTAGTTGTGTTTTCATGTGTTTTCCCGGGGATTTGCTGCAACAGAAATATTAGCAACAGCAGGTATTATCAGTGCGTTCAATTAGCAAATGTCGTTGTCCAAAGGCCTGGCTTTACTGCTGTATTCTTACTGCATCATTATTAAGTTATATTGCAGTCAGTTATTAATGGTGACCCAGCGATCTGGTGACAGCCTCGGTGTCTCTTCACAGCTCTTACTGTTGGTACAGTCTACATAGAAGTCTACACAGAAGTCTACATATACATCTACATAGAAATCTACACAGCAGTTTACAAAGAAGGCTACATATACGTCTGCATAGAAGTCTACACAGCTGTTTACATAGAAGACTACATATAGGTCTACATAGAAGTCTTCACAGCAGTTTACATACAAGGCTACATATACGTCTGCATAGAAGTATAAGCAGCTGTTTACATAGAAGGCTACATATACGTCTACATATAAGTCTACAATGCAGTCTACATAGCACTCTACTTAGCAGTCATTGGAGTGCTATGACAAAAAAAGTCTTTCTTTACTTTGATACACATATTCATCCTACATTAAAGGCTCTTATGAATAAACAAATAAGGAACCTGTCTAATTTCATGGGGATTCTAGAAAACAAACAAACAAAAGCCGACACTGGGTTATTGTTGGCTGGTGGCTAGTGATTAGAGGGCAGCTGGTAAGATTGCAGAACCCTGATATAGTGTGACTGAGCCTCTCCCAATTTGTAGGTCACCAGACTCAATTTAGAATGTCAAACATCTGGTTTCTTTGCATTCAAATCATTTCAAGCCCCTGTGTACGGATCCTCCGTCTTTGCTTATAACAAGTTAATACCTTATATGCCTTTGAGAGAAGCTTGAGGGTCGTGTGTAACTGGGTGAGAACCAGAGATCCTACAACAGCCCACAGGTGTTCGGAGGGACATACTGAGACAGGGAAAATGCACACTGCCTCACAGCTGCACGACACGGTTGTGTTTTCAGAGAATGGAGAGGCAGGTCTGGCGTATGTCCAGAGGAGGCGGAGTTAGAATTCCAGGTCCAATTATAACATTGCTGACATGGATGAGAGGCGGGAATGGTCCCCGACAGGTTTGTTTGGGCCCAGGCAAGGAATGCGCACAACCCCCCCCCCCAAGGGCTGACGGACGCATCCCACAAGGCGGAGCACGTGAGGCAGGGGCTGAGGAGAGCTGGGGAACAGAGCAGTCGCTCACCAGGCACACAAAGCAGGCAGCTTGAAAGAGTCGCTCTGCTGTTCATTATTGATCACAGAGGTTATGAAGAAAAAGGTTGTGAAGATTCACTTGGGTTTTCGTTGATCACTGAAGGTATACAGAAAAGGGTTCTGAAGATTTACCTGGGTGTCCATTGTTGATCTCCGCGATTATGAAGAGAAAGGTTGTTAAGATTCACTTGGGTGTTCACTTGTGAAGATTCACTTGGGTGTTGATCTTTGAGGTAATGAAGAGAAGGGATCTGAAGTTTCTCTTGGGTGTTTACTGTTAACCTCTGAGGTTATGAAGTCAGTGAAGTCACTTGGGTGTTAACTGTTGATCCATAAAGAGAAGGGGTTCTGAAGAGTGGCTAAAGAGATTCACCAAATCTGTGAGCTGCCCACTGGAGACTGTAGCTATAAATGAGATTTTCTGCACTTCAGAAGTGTGCTAACTGAGTTAAAGAGTGGATGAAAATTCACACAGAAGAGATTAAAAAGTTTAAAATACCAGTAGTCATGCTACCCACT